>WBNM01016746.1:7561-24220 GCA_013399055.1 Ramphastos sulfuratus | reverse complement strand
GATCAGCATTCCCACCTAACCTGATGTCGTTTGCAAACTTAGTGAGAGTGCTGATCCTTGTCAAGATCATTGAAGATATTAATCAGGAGTGGCCCCAGCACTGAGCCCTGGGGAATGCCACTTGTGATTGGCCACCAACTGGATTTAACCGCATTTGCTACTAGCCAGTCTTTGATCCAGCAAAGTAAGCCCATCCAGGCCTAGAGCAGCCAGTTTTTTTCATCAGAATGCTGTGGGGAACAGTATCAAAGGCTTTAGTGCAAAGGAAGTGCAACATCCTCATCATCCACACAAGATGAGACTTAGTAAGGAGGATCTGCCCTTTGTAAACCTATGCTGACTGTGGCTGATTGCCAGATTGTCCTATGAATGGTTGTTACGGTTCTCAAGATGATTTGTTCCATGACCTACTGTGGCACCAAGGTCAGAATGATGGGTCTGTGGTTCCCTAAATCCTCCTTCTGGCTGTTCTTGGAGATGGGCATCACATTTGCTAATCTACAGTCCATTGAGACTAGTCTGGTTAGCCAGAACAACTGTTAAATCATGATGAGTAAGCATGTCCTCCAACTCCTTCAGTGCTCTTGGGTGTAATGTATCTGGCTTCATAATATTGTGTATATCTAGATGGTCACTCAGCATTTCCTCTTGGATTATGGGGGTCTCACCATTTCTTCTTGGACTGCTGGAGCTATGAAATCTTGTACTCAGTTCCAGTGTACCTTTAAGAAACATTTTTGATCTTTATTTCAGCCTCAGTGTGCATCACTTTGGTTGGGGAAGGATGTTTAACAGAATCTTCAATCCCCTTAATCCTCAAATCTGCTGCAATTTTTGCTTGGAAAGGAGATCAGTGTTGGAGCAAGATGAAAAGCTATGTAAAATAGCTAGCCATGTTCTTTAGTGAACAGTGGGTTGTGTGTGAAGGTTTTAAGAAATTTCTGCTCTATTTAGAAGTGGAAGTCCACTTACTTTCTTAAAACTGTACTTCTTGGTGGAGTCAGACACACAGATGGTTATTTGATGTTTTGGTTTTGTGGTTTATTTTGATTTTTTGGTCTGGAAGTTTGCACTAGTAACAGTGATTATAGATGAAAGGGAAATGCAAATCAATTTCTTATGAATATCTTTCCAAGCTTGTTCCTGTGCATTTGCACTTGTTTGAGACATTGTGGTGGTGGTTGTTGTTGTTGTACTAATACTTTTTCCTCGTAAGTGAAGTGTTTTAAATGCTTTTGAAACTCCTATTTGTTAAAATAGAGCATGTTAACTCTTTTTTTCCTGGTTTCAGACTGCTCTTAACTCCAAACGGTGAAATAAAACCACTTTCTTAAAAAGCAGTCACAACTTATTTGCCTTGCTTGTGTAACTGGAACAGTTTCATTCTTAATTAGAGAGTAGTGTCAGGCTTGAATTTGTAACTAGCGTTAACACCAATCTGTTAGAGGGTGGAGATTGGACTCTGCTTTTTATTTGGGAGGAGCTACAGAACTGCATGGAATTCTCAATAGATGGTTTGCTAACTAGTGTCGGTTCGTTAATGCTGTGATTTCCTTGGATTACTGCTTAATGTAACTTACTTGCAGATAAGTTGGTTGCACTGCTCTGATTTCTCACAGACGGGTGTCTTGGAGCATGAGAGTGCTAAAGTAAGGTTACCTGGATTGCTCCTCATCTTCCCTTTTCCAGTTCCTCCGAATTATCTGGAGTAGAGCAAAATAAGGAACTGATGATACTTCCTAGAGAAATTTTGGTTATTCTGTCTTCTGTTCTGCATCCAATAGAAAACTGCTGCAGTTTTTAAGAAATACTTTTAATAGGAGGACACCAGAGAGCTCTACAGTAGTTTAACCTTCTAACTTTAGTATTATCTCAGCTAAAGTGGAAACAGTGGTGTAGGTGAAGGCTATCTCTGAGGATCTGTTCCCTGTCCTTTCCTCTCCTAATCTTCCTTCCACCAACAAATGTCAAGTTAGCTCTTTCTAACTCTTCCAGAATATAAATGAGATGAGTCTCCTACAACTAGCTGATAATTAAAAGCAAAAATTACAGTTGCAGAATACGTCTGAGTGGCTACTTTCTGGTCAAGTGGCAAAGAGTCTATGTAGAGCAAAAAATGCAGTGAAAGTGAAGTAGTTTTCAAGACAGTGATTATTTGTCTTCAATGAACATTATATTTTCATAGGTTCAGCTTATCACAGTTAGTGACAGGCAAGTAAAAGAGCTGCAAAATTACATCTGTGAAGTGGTATTTTTTTTCACAGCAAATATTTTCCCAAAAATGGTCTGAGAGGCTCTCAACTTCCACAGTCTGTCTTGCTTTTCTGTGTACATAAATCTTACAAAATAAGCATTTTCATGCAGGTGAAGGAGTAACTAAATAGCATGTTTGTATACTGATGATTTTTTTCCCCCCTCCCCTAAAGAAAAGTTGGATTTTCTGTTTTCAGTATAATTTTGGAGCTATCTTTCAAGTGCAGTGGTACATAACTAATCCATGTTCCCCTGTTCTCCCAAGTAGTGCAGGAGAGATTACCGCATTTCAAAAAGCACCTGTTTCCTAAAGCTTACATATAAGGTCTGCTATTGTTTTTATTATCATTATTATAAACATTCTCTTTGTTCTCTTGATTACACTTGAGAAATACCCTGTGGTTTAGATAGAAGGCTGTTGTATAAGTAGAAGACTAGAAAGTGGTAAATTAGATGGAGATACAGATACCTACCGCCTTGCAATCAAAGTGTTCGCTCCAACTCTGAGTAAAATTTGGAGTGCAGCAATGATACAACTATATAATGTTTGCAGATAAATCCTCCAAATAAAACACAAAAAAGGAAGCAAGAAAGTGTGCTGGAAATGAGTAGGCAGCGTGTCTTGGAGTTCTAATGCCAGTTTATGTGCTTGACCCTGTCTCAGTAGAATTCTAATATTACTTCCTTTGCATATTCTCATGTTCTAAAATTTACCTGCCTTTAGGAGAACGTAAGCAAAATTTTCTACTGCTTTCCCTGAATGGACTGGTGAAGATCTGCTTCTGTCCTTGAACATTTGATGGAAAACCTCAAGCATTTTCAGCCAATTATATGTGGATGTGTAATAGTGAAGTCATAACCACAACCTAATTGTTAAATATTCCTTGTTGGGTGAATTCATTTAGATGGACCTAAGCTGATCTGTAAAGCTGTAGCCTGCCCAGAGGCATATTCTTGAGGACATTTTGCAGCAGGTGGAGATTAGCAGAAAAATGTCATAGTAGAGATTTTATGGCTGAATCAATGTGACACAGTGTTTTGGCTTTTTGTTTTTTGTTTTTTGTTTTTTTTTTTTAATACATTGCAGGAATACTATTGATGGCTGTTAAGAGGATGGTTTTTAAAAAAAAAAAAAAATTATAGAAAGACCCTGAATGTAACACAGAAGACTTCATGGGAATTAAAGTCATGAATTGTGTAATGGATCACTGAAGGTAAAAATAGAAAATGTTTAGGATTACACCAGACACAGGAAAGCAGCTCAAGTACAGCCAGAGGACACATAATTACATTAGTGATGTGAACTTTGATCATTGATGTTCCCCCCATGCCATGAAAGTGTATAGCAAAGTATTAAGTTCACCAATCCAATCCCCACTACAATTTTTGCCCTGCATCCTGTTTTATAATTTTTCATCTAGTCATCAAACTAGAAGAACATATCTGAGTACAAAGGTGCTACAGTAAATTAGACTCTTCCAAATAAGACTTAATTAGGGAAAATTTAGAATTTTACAAGTGCAAGACTGAAAAGCATGTTGATGGATTTGTATTTAAATATCTAACCAAATGAGGCAAATGGATGCTTTGTCATTCGCCTGAAATTACAATTATTTGAATCTAAGCAACTTCGTTTGGCAGATCTGTTTGTGGGTACTGTTTGTTTTTCTCTTGTGGTAGTGGTGTGTGGTGGGAGTTTTTGGGTTTTGTTTTGGTGGTGTGTGCGGGTTTTTTTGTGTGGCGTTTGGTTTTTCGGGGGGTTTTTGATTGTTTTTTTGATAGAGAATCAAGTAATAAAACTCGACTTGGCTTCTTCTGTTTGGATCTTCTTCATCTACAGTTCAGTATCACTGATTATTCAGCAGTATGACTGAGATGACACTGGTATGTTTGGGATCTTCTTTAGAAGTTTTGCACACTTCATTCAGTTTTCTGATCTGTTTTGTCAAGATGACAGTGATGGAGTTCTCATCAGCAGAGGATGGTAGCAGGCAAACCATAGTCTGAGTCTGGCAATTTGTGCTTCACATCGTTTTCTCAGTATTTAAGAGTGACAGGTTAGGCTAATCTGTTGTTCCAAAAATTTCTGGAACACAAATAGAGGTGTGTGAGGTTTAGGCTTTGGCATGCAGGCATGCTTCTGTTTCGTTTCTTCAGTGTCTTTAGGTTAATTTTTTGTTTTTTGTCCAGGGATGAGACCATATAGTGAGACAGCCATACTTCCTCCCTGTTCTCTTATTCTGTGTAGGGCCAGTGAAGCAACAGGAAAAACTGTTCTGCATCTACATCAGTAGATTCTACCTAGTCCATTTAATTTGACAAAAAGGGAAGTGATACTTGTTCTGATCAGCACCATTCTGGAGGGAGAAGATAATGTAACTTAGAAGTATTTTCTATCTTGGAAGTAGAGGATGCTGCAACTGAATCTGTGACAGCAGTTAGTTAAACACTTTGGTTTCATTTGTAAACCGTTAATGTCTTAACTTTGTACAGTAATTACTAAGGTTATCCCATGAAAATGGCAGCTTCCTTGCAATTTGAGACATGGAGTGAATTCTTATTAGGAGTTTTGGCATAGCTTTGGCTTACATGTTCTGATTTATGCTTTTGCATGGTGACTGTGGATGCTATCCTGTTTTCAGATAAAATGTGAGGTCATCATCACTTAATTAGCAGACCTGAAAGGATGCTTTTTGTAAAGATAGTTTTTAAAAGTTGCATTCCCTAAAATAACAGCAATGAAATAAAAGTCTTTTAAGTAGAGAATTTTGTGTGACAGTCATTGACAAATACAGTAGTTTAGGAGCAACAAGAAGGAAATTCTCAGCAGACCTTTTCTCCCAACAAAGCAGGCCACTCTGAGGAAACAAGTATTCCCTGGAAACCCTTTGCCACCCTTAAAATCTGCAGAGACAAAGGCATATGCAGAACTGTTTGCTTCAACTACTGTAAATCCAGTTTCTGTTACCTTGTTTGTTAGGACATTTCTAGGAGGGTACTTAGAGTTTAGATGGCTGCTAATCTCCTTTGACCTTCACTCGCATTTTCTCACAGAGACTGCCCCTTCACAAAGACAGTTTGGATCAACCTCTCTGGGACCTCAGGTCCTTCCTGTTTTTTACATCCTATCCTTATCTTGGAGGCAAAATCTTATGGATCAGGATACAAGTGAACTGTGCCTCCCCTCTCCCTCACCCTTTTTCTGTAAAGAGCCTAGAGGCTTTGTTAACTAACTTACTACTGTAGGTGGTATTTAAATATTCTTCAAGACTGGCATTTTACTAGGTTTGGGGTTTTTTTGTTTGTTTTTTGTTTGTTTGTTTTTGGGTTTTTTTTGGTGATAGTATCATCATCCCCTCTTGGTTTGGTTGGGGCAGCTTTAGAGTCACTAATACCTCATAATTTTGCCATACAGTGCAGTGTTTTAATGCACTTTGCAATCCCTTAGTTAATTTTGGTTTTGTTTTGTCTCAGCAATACTACTGTTTAAGCAATTGGCTTTTCTGTGTTGGTACAAGCCAGGAGTGTTTCCATTTTTTTTCTGTTCTGTTACGATGTCAATAAGAAGGGGTGATTCCTCAGTCTGTTTTGAACAGATAATTAACTAGTAACTTATGAGCTATGTTTATGTAAAGTATCTGTAAGTTCCTGATTTCTGTTGCCCCATACACAAATATATGTAAGGACTGTACTACTGCAGCATGATAGTATACTGCCATTGTAGTTTCCATTTTGATTGAACACTGTGATAGTAACACTCCTTCAGTTCCTAGAGTTGCTGATATAATTAAGCTGATGATGCTTCCTTGCAGATTATTGCATTTTATCTTGAATGTTATATTGGAAGTTGATAATAAAAGAACATCTGAAAGAAACAGAACAGCTCTGTAAATGCTGGAAGATAACATAATAAATTCCAGCAAGCTACATAAGCAGCGTTTGTGCCTTTTCTTTTAGGTGCCTTACATTTCAAGAAGAAAGGTTTAACTATTGCTAGAGGTCTGCAATACTTTTCTAAAAGTAACTAGCAATATATACCCTGAATCACGGTCATAATGAAACAGAGATTGGAACTTTGTCTTTTACTTGAAATTGTGTTACAGTTTTATGTATTTGAGATGCTTATGAAAGTTTCAGACTCTTCCATAACCATTTCTGCTTTGGTGGCCTCATAGCTCAAGTAATGGTGAGAATATGAAATTTCAGGGACTGATATGCCTTTGTCAGATCAATGACTTAACTGCTGTATAGATTCTGGGTTTTTGGCGATTTCAGAGTGCAATGGGGAGAAAACAAATGTTACTGTTTATATGTGATTTTTAACCTACTGCCATTATGTGGAATTTTGGTTGCATTTTGGTTTAGCCAGTTTTACTTTGAAATCTACATTTTAGACTACTTAAAAAACGTAAAATAATTCCTTGAGTGGGTTAAATGTTTGCAAGTACTCTACCGTGTACTGTGGCCAGTGGTGGAACTCATTGTTTACTTAAGTATGATTTAGGCATGATTTCACATCCATTTTTTTCAAGGTAAATCACTCTCAGCTGCTTCTTCCTGCCTTTGCTTTATTCCTTATGTATGCCAGTAGAAGTAGGGTTTTTATTTTGCGTGTGGCCTGGTGTGGCAATATGTGTCAGTTAAAGTGGTTTCGTGGGTTGTGGTGGGTAATTTGTTGTTGTTTGCTTTTTTGTTGTTGTTCTTTTTCCTTGTAACTGGGCTCGTTCCTTAATTGATTTCAGAATGTAAGACCTCAGAAAAGAGTTCTATTGAAACTTGAGAGGATGGGGAGTGGGGGGCAAAAATGAATGTTGGTGACTGGTGTCATCTGCATCTTCTGCCACTTCCCCAATGCTGAAAGTAAGACAGATGAGGTCAGGTCTGTAGGTATGTTAACCTGAAGTGCTATGATTTCCTAATCCTGTATGTCATTAATGGAGTACTTTTTTACCTTCTTTCTTCTGATCTGTACTAATGCTAAGGCAGCCAATCTTTGTCCAGTGAGTAAGCAGTCTGTCCCTTTTGTATCTGGCTTACCTTAGTTTCTCATAGGTAGTTCTTAAATTACATTAGGCCTGGATGGTGAATAAATGTTTCCAAAATACTAGATGGAAAAAGGCAACAATAACTATCACCTGCCATCCAAGACTAAGAGGAGGAAGAAAAACACCTGACATCAAAGTGTCCCTTTACCCCAGGTGGATCTTCAAGGATTTGGTTTATCTGGTGTAATTCTGCTGGTAAAAAGACCATGTAACAGAGTTGAAGGGCAGGCTTCTTTCTGCTGCTCACTTCTGTTAAAAAATAATGATGTATGCTCCTCTGCTTCCTGAAATGCATCCAGGTTCACTGAAGAAATGGAGAGTTATTTTCTCTACAGTACTACTTGTTCCTTAGGTCTCTGCTGTAGACTTCAAATGTAGACAATGCAAGGCAGTAACAACTGACTGAAATCACTCTTTATCTGTACACTTCACTATCCATTGCAATACATTGTGAAGGTAGATAAGGGGCAAGTTAATGTCTCTTCAAATTCTCCTTTTTTTTAGGCCTCTTATGAATGAAAAACGGGGTTTAGAGATGATCAGAAATTACATCCTTTGGAAGTACAGAGCTGACAGGAAAAAAACGTGTTAGTCTTTGAATGAAATCTATGAGTTAAGTTTTTCTTAAATAGAACTTTTGAAGAGTTGCCAGCACTAAAAATGTAGTTTAGGACTGGAGTTTGTCTTCAAAAATAATTGCAATGCTAGCAATTCCTGTTTAACTGCAATAAAAATAAACATGCTTACTGGTTTTAAGAGCCACCTTAATGTTTCTCTTTAAATGGAAATTTTAAGTGTATGATCAGAGACATTCTTCTCTGGATTTTCTCTTTCATAGTATTAGCATTTAGAAACTTTTTATAACCATACTTACCCACCTTATAACAAGAAACATTTACTTTGAGTTTATAAAGTCATCATCTTTGGTCAATGTGGTAGAAGAATTGTCCATAGATGCCTGAAGGATTTCTTCAAACATTGTGTATGCTGCCACCTCAGTACTTCCCTGTCATCTCTGCCCCTACCCATCTATATTTTGCTGCATGGTATTTATTATTTTCTCCTGTTTCTGCTAGATCCTGTGTAAACTTGCATTACCAGTCATTCCTAACTCTAAAAAGTTTATTCTTAAATTATGATGCAAAAAGGTGCAGCAAGAAAAATAATGGGAAAGCCAACAGTGAGTGAGAACAGACATAAATGTGTGGTTTCATGGGCTTAATAGGTATGTAATTATAATGTTGTCAGATTAAGTGATCAAAAATCATTATTAACTACTTCTGAAATCAAAAGTCTTAAATAATAATTAAAAAGCCCTGAGAGATAATTTTGAAATTCAGTAGTTACTTGCCTCTTCCAGTGCTTTAAGTACTTGCAGTTTTCAGTCTGCCCGCTGCAGCTAAAAAGAGGAGCTTAAAAACAGTCCAATTGCGAAAAAGCAGACACAACCACAGCTTTGCTGTTTTAAATGAGGAAAGCTGAATGGAAAATAGAAAACGCTAAGAAATTAAAGAATGGGATTCTTCTAGGAAGACTTCTGAAGATAGGAGCACCTGCCCATGCTGCTACCAAGATGTTCAGCTTTTTGAAATGGTTAAATTTAGTAGTGAAACATTAATCTGGTGATACTAAATGCTGCTTAGATTGCAGCAGCCTGTAGACCATCAGTCATTTTCCTGCTTTCAAATCACAGAGAAGAGCCAGAAACAGAGCCAAATATGTCTGGCTTCTGTGATGACCTTTTTTTTGGAGACTACTGCGGCAACTGTGATGGTGATATGGTGAAAACCACCCAAAGGATATTTTTCTCAATGAAAGCCCTACCTCAAATTGCTCCGAAGAGTTATTATAAACATGGTAACATGTTAAATCTAATTTTTAAAACATCTGTCTACTTCTGCCTCTCTTTGTAAGGGTCTGTAGTGTCTAAAAAAGGATATATACTAAATGTTTCTCAATTTGCATTCTGTCAGCAGAGGTGACTTGGGCATTACTGGAACAGAAGTAACGCAAGGCTTGTGGGGAGATATTTTTAATAGTTTTCCCAGCTACCACAAAGGAAAGCGTAAAACTAGGAAGGTGGGTGCTCACTAACTGAAACCTCTTTAATGCTGCTGTCAGTTACTCAGTGAAACACTTTTTTTCCAGTTTGGCATTGTTAGTAAACATTTCAAGAAGACTAGTATATTTATAAATATGGGAATTGCACACTGCAGTGACACAATAGATCAGACACAGCAAGAGATCCTTTCCAAATCAGTTGTCTATTAAATGTAAAAGACATACAGAGCTTGCATGTTTAAAGTAAAGGCAAATTTGTAAATATCAGGGAAAAGAAAAAGTATGCCCTTCACTTCCCCTGCAAGTATGAAGTAATCCCTTAGTGTGCTTGTTTTGTTGTGGTTGGTTTTGGGTGGGTTTTTTTTGTGCGTGTTGCTGTGTATGTTGATAATCTTCCCTGAAAGTGTGTACTGTGTTGGTTATAGTAGTTACGTAGAAATTTTATTCAAATTCACTGTCCTGGTGCTTCGGAGGCATCGAATTGATTCATTCTATGCATTTAGGTATTGGTGTCAGTTATGCATTCAGATAAAAGACTTTTACTTGCTGTAATTTGTCCAGCTTGCCACCACAATGCAATTTGTGCAAGATTTACAAAACAACATGAAACGAGTTGTAGAAATGTTAGCTGCTTAATATTTGAAATACAACTTTAACTGATAGCATAAAGTATGTACCACGTGTGTTGCAGTCTTATAACACTGTTAAGTGCTGTAGAGGTTTTTGACACCTCCTTGTGATGCTTGTTAGAGAAGACTGGAAAAGGTGCATTCCTTGAAACTGTACTCTAGACTGCATAGAAGGAACGTAAAGGAAAATACATCCCTTCTTTTCTCCCACTCTACCTGTTTGTTCTATTTAGGAGCACAGGTTGATACTATTATGTCTTTCAAATTTAAATGCAGTGTGAAAAAATTATGGTTTAGAAGTAAAACCTTTTGTTTTGCTTTAACTGTTCCTGAGCCATACCCTGAATTTGCAGAATGCTAGATGACAATGACTGTCTTCCTATTTTTTTGTTTTCTTTAAGTGGGGAACATTAAAAATTGGAATTGTAAAAAAAAAATTACAAATGTGGATCTCGATTTTAGGAAATTCAGTTTGTTATTTTTAAAAAGGTAACTTAATAGTCCTTCCCAACACTGTATTTGCCTCTGTTCATGAAGTATATAGGTGTTTTTTAACTTTGGACTTGGATCACTTGACTTGGTTACAGAAATATAATTACTTGTGTTGTAAATGATAGTGAGGTCTGGAAATACCTGGTAAAAATGAAACATCTGTAAAATGTTTTCCTGCTGTTTGTAAATAATTTTCTGTTAAGACTTGAACATTGCCAGCAATCTACATGCTAGCTGAATTAACAATTATGTCAAATTTACTATGACATTTCTTGAGACTATTTGATTCAGGTTTGCAGTATCTGTAGTGCTGCTGTGCTGAGGTGATGTTGGCAGGCACAATTAAAGAATTTATTTCCTAGCATGATCACTGTTTTAAAATGAGTGTCCCTTGCTGGGTGCTAGATTGTGTATTGGGTAGATACCTAAACTGTGTTCTAGAAACCAAAGTACTTTCGTATGGCATGTGTTCAGAAAACCAAAGCTAAACTTAACGGTGTAGAACAGGGATCTGTGATGGGAGAATGTTATGAAGTGCAGTGACAATTCCATGGCTGTAATGAAGCTGCGGTCTGGGTGCAGAGGCCTAAAAATGGGTTGTCGTCTTCAGTCACAAAACAGTGTGAGTGGTGGGGAGGTATTTACTATGCTGTACTGTCTTCACACCTTCAGAACAGGAAATGTGCAGTCTCAAAAGTATCAGGGCTGTGTGAATAAAATGTGGAATCTAAACTTCAGAACCTTCAGAGCTTCAGAAAACTTTGTACATTTTCTTCAGATATGTAGTGATTATTGGAAATCATTTGCATAGTAGATGTAGCAGACTTTCACCACAGCTATTCTTAGCCTCCTCCCTTTCTCTGGTTTTAGACATACTTGGTTTTGAGTCTCAAGTCAGACAGTCGGTTCAGTGTGACAAGGGGTGCATTTCCTGTGTTCACTCTGGACACTAAACCTAGCGCCAGAGCCGTTCCAATGGCAATCTGCCTACTTCTCTGCCTGTGTGGATCAATCTGTATGACCAGCGGCACTTTCAGGGTTCATGTTAAGTATTGCATATAACCATCTGATTAAAATCAGGGCTGCTCTAAGGATAGTCTCGGTGTCTGGCAGTCAGCACGTGGAATCGGAGGAAATGAAGGTGATCAGGCTGTTAATGTTACTACCCAGTTTGCATCTACTTGGAGGTACTTGAGGTGGGTTCGTCTTTTCCCACACGCAGTGTAGGGTAAACGTGACAGTAAACCACTTGTCGCTGCAGCCTGTCCGTTCATTTTCCGGTATTTCTGATAAGAGTCATCGGTTGCCGGGAAAGCACCGTAGCCCTAAAACCGATTTCGGCTTGCGGTTGGCGGAGGTGGTGTGGTGTGTGTCTGTGCGGGTGAATAAGGGGTTAAAGGTGCAAGGGGCTGAGACATTATGCAAGCTGTTAAGTAAAAAGGAAGTGCATTACAAAATGCTGAGCTCAGTTGTCTGGCTGCTGGCCAGACCTTTGCTTTCTTCACTACAGCTGAGGGCTTTGTAAGCTTCCCACCAGTGGGTTTGTCTGAACTGTTGAGGAATGCTGCCGTCGCCGCCAGCTGACGTCAGGCCGGGCGGTTCAGCTGAGGGCCAGGCGGTGGGGGCGGGACGGAACGCTCGCCTCCTCCACCCGGCGTGCGCAGACCGCCCTCACCTCCCTCCAGAGGCCGAAATGTTCTCGTCTCACCGCACTCCCTGCCCGTCCGCCTCTTGCGGCCTTTCTGCCCTGCTTAGTCTTGCTCAGGCAGAGCGGGGCCTGTGATATAAGGTAACGTTGCGTTTAACTGAAAAAAAAGTGAGTGCTGGCCCCCAACTGCACAAGGTGTACGTTTGTAGTTAAGTGCTGAAGGTGACTGAGTGAAGGGAAAAAAAAAGTTTTAGCTTTCAGGGCATCAGGACTGGAGAATTTTGGGAGGCAGTATGTGTCACACAGCATTGTCTTGTCAGCCAACAGCTGCAAGCGCAATGCCATCGCATAACCGTTTTTCTTAGAGGAAAACTTACACAGAAAAGTGTTTTCAAGGTAGCAGAGTGTTAAATTTCAGTTTAAAAAAACGGCATTAGGCTGTCTCTATATTTGATTGCCTTATTGGTGATTTTCTGCAGCTCTGTATCTGAGTTCATTGCAAATCAAAGGTTCTGGACTACAATGAAACAAATACCAAAAATTATAATATCTGGAAAATACACAGGCTGTGCAAGAGTGACAGTATGGTTTACTACCAGCCATATGGGTAGTATAGGTAAATGGAACATTACTTAATATAATGCTTAAAGGTGTTTCTTTTTAAAAGTGTGTTTTTTGGTTGTGGGATTTTTTTTCGTTTGTGTGTTTTTGGGATTTTTTTGTTTTAAATTCTTGTTTGCTTGTTTTGTTACTTGTTTTTAGAGGCTTCTGGGCTCCCTAGATACTTGCTAAGCAGGTCGAGGCAGCTTCTTTGAAGCTACTTCCTTGGCTTTTTTAACTGATTTTTTTGAGGCAGGCTACGTTTTCTCCTATACCATACTTGTTGCCTCTATTCTTCACTAGTAAACCTGGAAGGCTTATGGGATGGTGTTTTATCACAGGTCTGGTCAGTGTGTACTTGTCATTGTTTTTTATGAAACAGTCTAATCCTGTTGTAAATTTGAGATAAAGGTTGCAGGAGTCCATTTGGAGTTAAATAGGACTACATAGTGGAACAATTTACTAATAGTTCTGTGAAGGAGAGGGGAGATAAAAAACAAACAACAAAAGAAACCCCAACCCCCTAAAGAGAAGCCCATTTCTCTTTGCTCTCCAGCTTCTCTCCTGTGAATGGTATTGTATGTGTAGGTGCCTAAGTTACCTGTTTCTAATAAAAGATGCATAAGAGAACAGTCAGGCTACAGATAACAAATTTTGAAACTTTTAAAATCTTCTTTGTACAAAGCAGACCTAGTTCATTAAATTACTTGTTTGATGGTATTTGGGCCGAGTCTTAAGAGTAACCAAAAATGACCAGGTGTGCTAGTGTGGACAACACTTAAATTTATTGAGGACATAACCAAGCAAATGATTGGGACTTTGAGTCAGCAAAAGTGAGTTTCTTTTGTTCTGCAGAGGTTCAGCATGACTCTGGGTGAGTCACTGTGCTTGTGTGTTGGTTTCTCCACTGTCTTTTTCCTGTCATGTCTGTTGAAGATTATTATTAAATTTTATGACTGCTGCTGGACAGTGCATACCACAGCAGTGCCTCAAATTCTGTCTTGGGCATCTAGGCAGTAGTAATACAGTAGTGTTACTATGACGAGGCCTCTGGGTTGCCTCTGTGAATCAGACTAGTTTTACATCTCTCATTCCAGAGAGCATAATCTGGGATTTTTCCTCTTGAGTTAAAGTGACTAAGTCTAGTTAAATGCAGCACACATCATACAAAACAGGAGTTTGGAACTTTCAAGCTTCCTAAATACTGCTGTGTATTGAATAGAAATTGCATATACCAGTTTTGAGCCATGACTCAATTGAAAAGTTCTGGGTTTCTGCAAGGAATAGGTGCTGCACAAAGCTTACCATATCACTTGCCTCTGAAATTCACTGTAAGAGCTTTAACTTGCTGTGTGAAAGTGAATTAAACTTCAGGATTGTGAATTTTTACTAGGATGACTACCTAAGTGTGCATTTTCAAATTATTTTTTAAAGAAATCTATGAATTAACATGGCAGAAGCAATTGTGGCCGTGTAGTTGGGGTTTTCATTGGTGTTATAGTAGATAGCATTCCTTGTATTTACTGTTTTAGTTCTCTTTTTCAGAGCCTTTTTTTTCAAGGTACTGTGCTCCTTGCTCTTGTACCTCAAAGTCATCGTCATGACTCAATAAAAGAAACATAGCAGCAGTTTGAAGAGAGGAGCTCTTCCCCTATAAACTGAAGGGAAATGTACCCAGTAATGTATCCACTAAGAAAACTATGAAGCATAGCCTTTAATTCAATTTTGACAAAACCAAATGTAGAGCAGTGCTGCAGTAATGTTACCCAAGTGGCACATATTTTTTTTCTCTTTGTAGTCTGCTGGCTTTTGGTCTGGTCTTGTACGGGTCTTGTCCATCTGTACTAATGCACTATTAGCAATTCAGTACAATGTTAGTGTAAGTGTGCAGGAACAAAATACCAAAATGCTTACAAAAAGCTAAAACAGTGTAGTAGCAACTCCTTTGCAGTTAATAAGTATGGTGCCCTGTTGTTAATGGGCAGACAGAATTAGAGATCAGACTCCTAAGAAATGCCACATGTGTACTAGCTGCATTCTCTGAGTGTAATGCTTCTCTCCCTGACAATATAAAGTGCCATGTTGTGTTTTTCTGTATCAGTTGTTTGGGCAAAGGAAGTTTTAAGTAGTACATAAATTTGAAACAGAGTACATGCTTGCCTCACTTCTTTTCTGGAGGTCTTAACTAAAAGGCAACTTCACATAAAGCTTCTGCAGAAACTACTTTAGAAAAGGCTGTGATTGACACCACTTTTTCTTCCTCTTCTTTTCCTTACTAGGTCTGCCTTTGGAGATTGCTCATCTGGTGAACTCCTGCAGCCAGAGGGCTAAAAACAGAGCACTCTGCAACTGATGTATAAATTAGAAACAACAAATTAGGCAGCTATTTCATTAGATAAGAGTAACACTCAACAGAACTAGTTTCCTGAGTTATTGCTAGTAGGCAAAACTGAAGTGTTTTTAAGAGCAGCAAAAGGCATTTCTAGTGATGGGATGAGAAGGGTTAGGCTTGGGCTTCATGCATGTCAGTGACTCAAGAACAGTCTGAAAGCCTTCTGTTGAAGCAGCTTCGCTTCCAGAAACTGATAGTATTCAGGGTTAGATGCCATGTGATGTCACAAAAAGGGTCTGAGCAGAAGAAAGGTCATCTGGCGTTAACTCTGTACTGTCAGGTGTGATGGTCCCTGGCACAAAAAATATTCTGATCAGAGCAGACACGGCACAAAAGCGACATACAAAGGGAAGTAAGTAGGTTGATGTCAAAGCTGGGTTATGGAACAAAGGGGCAGAAAAGATGCTACTGGGGGATGGTGTCTGGCAGTGGAACAAGTAGTGGTGGTCCTGTTGCTTGTGACCCTTGAACAGAAGTCAGATATGTGAGTCTAGTATAGATACCTGTGTTTGGAGCCTGTGATGAGCAGAGGAAGAAATCTGAAATCAAGGGCTAAAATAAACTGCTTTGTTTCTCATGAGGAGGACAAATCTAGACTGGAGATTAGGAAGAAATTGTTTGCAGGGAGGGCGAAGAGACAGTGGAACAGGTCACCCAGTGAGGTTGTCAATGAATGTTTAGCAATGTCTCTTCCCCCCTGCCCCTTTTTTTTAATGTGCCATGATGCAAAATACTTGTTTTGCAGTTATTTCTTAATTTTCAAGATGTGGGAATGGAAGTGCCCCTCTAGCTTTAAAAGGGCAGAGTGGTTTTTTTTTGCTGCGTTTTTTGCTGGTTTTGTTTACCCTCTTTCCCATCTGGTATGGTGAATTGGGAGAAGGAAAATCTCTCTTACTTGACGGTTGACTTGATGAGATTTGGACGTCATAGGGGTGACAAATTAACAAACTTTATGTCCCATCCCATTTGCTGCATATCACTTCCTTTTCCATTCTCCTTCTGCAGACACTTGGCAGCCATCATTTCAAGTCTGTCTGCCTAGCGTCCTGTATTGTTCCTGCACCAGAATGTGAGCCATACTGCCTGTAACTTGGTGCCCTCTGCCAGGAGATCCTAGGGGACTGTAGGAGTCTCTGAGCAGTAGTGAGGAGGAGCTGAATGTTAATGTCTCGAGGAACCTCGCACCAAGTGTAGTATGTGTCTCAGAGCTATTCCGCGCAATATAGTATTGACTGCAGGTGGCTGATCTGACCTTCATGAGTTACTTAGATTTTTCTTTTAATGCTGCAGTAAAATAACTATTCACAGGGGACTGTGTCTCTATGAATGAATGAAACCTTCTGTTAAACTTCATTAATGTTTCTTTGGTCACTATAGAAAGCTTTTGTTGACCCCAAACTTTTATCTTGAACCATGATTTGAATCTTATATAATTTTTGTTTGAATCGTGATTTGAATATAAAGGTTTTTTTAATATATATATATATATATATGTAAATATATATAATCTTTATTGGAAATTGGATTTTGATTTCACTG
>WBNM01016745.1:47644-61953 GCA_013399055.1 Ramphastos sulfuratus | reverse complement strand
GTCTTGAGGTCTGTGGTAACGGGTTGGACTTGATGATCTTTGAGGTCTCTTCCAACCTTGGTGATACTGTGATAATGTGGGTCAAATCTTGTGGTCTGTATTCAAGCAGAAATTCTGAGTCAAAATGTAAACTTCTAACAGTTGTGTTTTTCAAGACATTACCTTTTTGGTACTTGCTGTTGACTATTTAGGCAGTAATTTCAAACAGTATTTGCTATTAAATAATTTTGCTAAAAAATAAAAAAAAGAAAAAAAAAGAAAGAAAGAAAGAAAGGGTCAGTACACAGCTAAGAGCAAGGTGGAGGACTTGAGAGGACAGATTTACAGTCCAAATATGGATTGTGACAACATCAAGGAATACAAAATGTTATCAATGAACAGGCTTTAGGGGTGAATAGTAGGAACTTAAATACCAGCATCTCTTCCCTGAGGTAAATGTTTTTATTCCAGGGAAGTCAAGCATACCATTATTTTGCTATTATTGTGCTACAGCTGAAATCTAATACAAATTTAATAGACAAACAAGTTTTATAACTTTTAATGCAATTTATTGTCTATTTCAATAACAGATAATAATAGACCAATAATATTGAACTTGTGCTTACTGACTACCTTGCAAAGATTTGGTAGTAAATGCACTGCTTAGTGGTGCCAATGGTCCCACTGAAATTAATTCGTATTAAAAAGAAGAAAACATCTATGGAAGTGATAGGAATCTTCAATTCCCAGGACTGTTCACAGGATTAAACATTTTGTATAATAGTAAATGCAGGACAAAGCAGAAAAATAATGGTCTTGTTTCCATCTCTCTCCTAATACTTTAAACAAACACTTTAACTTCTCTGTGGAAATAAAATGTTACAGACTCAATACTGAGAATACTTATTAAAGATATGCAACATTGGATACAGGAAAACATGTCTTTTTCTTTTAAGAAAATGTGGTTTGTTTTTTTTTCTCTTTAAGTGGACTGGCTTCTTTCTATAGAAAATATGTTTCTCTTTAGATTGTACTAACAGTATTTGAACTGGTCTTTAGGCACTTTAGAGTTCAGGAGAACCAGCGTTTTGTCTAATTTAACAAACATGTTAGCCATAATTCACCACTGTTTCTGATAATGAAGTGGAATTTTCTGTTTACACTGGTTTGAGATCTACCCTAATTTAAATGGCATACTGGGAAGGAAGAGGGAAGGATAAAAATACCCAATTCCTCCTTACAATATGGTTTCTTTGTCCTGCAGAACAGAAGTGCAGATACTGACTGCCTCCTGAAGGTAAATCTCTGCATGTGTCCCATCCTGAATGATTCTGTAACTGTCTGCGCTTGTGAATTAGAAGTGGGCTGGAAATGAACTGAGAGCAACATATGAGAATACTTATTTGTTTATTCTCATATTATTTCCAAACTACTGGATAAGCTGTAAGAGGAAGAAGAAAACAGTATCTACGGGATGGCGTTCAACAAATTCAAGTGCTGGGTGTTGCACTTTGGCCAAAACAACCCCATGCAGAGCTACAGGCTGGGGTCTGAGTGGCTGGAGAGCAGCCAAACAGAAAGGGATCTGGGGGTCCTGATTGACACCCACCTAAACATGAGCCAGCAGTGTGCCCAGGTGGCCAAGAAGGCCAATGGCATCCTGGCCTGCATCAGGAATAGTGTGGCCAGCAGGAGCATGGAGGTCATTCTCCCCCTGTACTCTGCACTGGTTAGGCCACACCTTGAGTACTGTGTCCAGTTCTGGGCCCCTCAATTTAAGAAGGACATTGAGGTGCTTGAGCGTGTCCAGAGAAGGGCAACGAGGCTGGTGAGAGGCCTTGAGCACAAGCCCTATGAGGAGAGGCTGAGGGAGCTGGGATTGTTTAGCCTGGTGAAGAGGAGGCTTAGGGGAGACCTTCTTGCTGTCTACAACTACCTGAAGGGTGGTTGTGGCCAGCAGGAGGTTGCTTTCTTCTCTCAGGCAACCAGCACCAGAACAAGAGGACACAGTCTCAAGCTGTGCCAGGGGAAGTTTAGGCTGGAGGTGAGGAGAAAGTTCTTCACTGAGAGAGTCATTCCCCACTGGAATGGGCTGCCCAGGGAGGTGGTGGAGTCACCGTCCCTGGAGGTGTTCAAGGCACGTTTGGACGTGGCACTTGGTGCCATGGTCTAGTCTTGAGGTCTGTGGTAATGGGTTGGACTTGATGATCTTTGAGGTCTCTTCCAACCTTGCTTATACTGTGATACTGTGATACTGTGATGTTTTTCTACTGTTGCAAGAAAATGGGATGAGAAATGCTGTCTCTCTAAGGGTAAGTATCTGTACATTTGTAACAGCAGCATGGGCAGGATTTATTTTTCAAAAATTAATAGCATTTATTATTTTGATATTAATATATTTAATCTCTCTGCATTACCTATTTTTAACCAGGTTCTTTGCACGGTGGTGAAAATCATTACACAGATGGGAAAGAGAGGATCTAGAACACTTAAGAAATAACTAGCAAAATACAACAAACATTAAACTATTAGAACTGGAAGAGAGGTTCTTGCAGTTGATTATCCCGCTTGACCACTAGAGGGACTCGAGAAGCTTCTTTCTACATAAGGCAGAAGGCTTGGATTCAGTTGGAGAGAGGCTTTAAGTATTTACTCACAAAATATTATCTATGGACTCCCGGGGCTAATTACAGTTTCCAGACAGTACCCAAGCACTTGTAGAGAGTTCTGTTGGTGTCTTGAGAGCCGTTCAGACTTCCCAGGCTCTAGCAGGATGCTAGGAGAGAGGCAGATGATCTCTGACCTGATCCTGGTTCCTCTTGTACTCCAGACTTGCATGGAGGTTTGCGGAGGTGCAGGTAGGATGTTTTGTGGATATGCAGATGGCCGCAATGTTGGTGGCACTTCACGCCATGTCATGAGGCATTTAATACCTGTTCCCTGGTAAACTGAGGCAAAGCAATTTGCAGGCTGACAAACCCAAAGTATCAGGGCTTGTTATTATGTAGCAAAGCTGGTTTATAGCTTAGCAGACATAATGCTGCAAAGCAAATAAAGTAAAAGCATGGCAGAGCGTGGCAGGTACAGTGTCAGAGAGCAACGAGGCAGAAGCACAGTAAGGCAGAAGCAATGGCAGATGCACAGAGAGCATGCTGTGTTTTCCTGCTCATCTTTTTTTCTCAATGCAGCCCAAGACTAATGGTTCTTTGGCCACAGATTAGCCAATCAGAATGGCAGTTTGCCAAACTTAATCATATTAGTTAAAGTCAGGGCTTGCTTTTACTGTTTTAGGGCAGAACACAAACAAGTGTATAAACACATGTGGGTACCCTGTTTACAACTTGGAAGAGATGTGGTGGCACCAGGCCTTTGTCTTCCATTCCCACAGTTGCTTCTCCCAACAGCAGAGAGAAGGGGAACAGAAAACGTCTAGACAAGCTAGGATGTGTTTAGGCCTATTTTGGCCTTCTACGACAACATTTGTACTTGGTTCTCACACAGATCCACGAAGACAGCTCACAAGTGCATGAGCTTTCATACTTTCATAACTTTCTTCCTGCTATGGACTATAAGCAAGTATGTGGCCACTCAGTGGAATATGTCCATTTGGTGTTTAATGGAATGCAGTGGCTCCACCACTTCTTGTCTCAAGCTACAGACCTGGAGACAAGGCCAATAAAGAGATCACACAGCGAGGCAGCAGCAAAAGCAATATCGCAGCTTCCTGCCTCCTAATACATATTTCTAGATTATGTGAAACTGGAAATACTAGAATTTTTTTTTTACTGTATGAGATGGATAGGGAGGGAGAGAGAGAGAGAGAGAGAGGGAGAGAAAGAGAGAGAGAAAGAGAAAGAGTAAGCTAGCCATAACAATTCTGGGAAGGATCTCTAGTAAATAATGGATTAAGTGTTAATATGTCATGCAGAGTAGAATAGAATAGGAAGTGGCCATTAGAAAGTATGCCGAAATACATGGAACAAACAAGTGTACACAGTAAAAGACAACACATCAAAATGCTGCTGACACAAGAATAGGGAAAAGGGAAAGGGGATTAGGTGGGAATTATAGTAATAAGATCCTGTAGCAGCTAATTGAGATGACACAGGAATAATAACAGAGGGGAAGCCAAGAGAGAAGCACCACAGCGCCACATTAGCTTATTAACATATGGGAGAGAATTTGCTTGAGCTATTAAGTTCCATTTGTAGTAAATTCCAAGGGCAGTGAATCCTCAATTAATTTTTCCATAAAACCTTAGAGATGCTTCAAGGCTTGTCTAGATCATTAGGATTACTTTACGGGCCCATAACAAAAAGATCATGAAGAAGACAATTTTCCAAGTAATCCAGGACAAATTCATTACCAGATCAGGCAAAAGCTAAATATTAACTGCACCTGATTAGAAAAAGAATTGACTGTTTTCCTCCTTCCATCTCAGAAGCAAGTCCAACGTCATAAATGCTTTAAAAACCCACACTTTTTCTTTGCTTTTCTGACCATAAAGAGGCAACACATTTAACGAGTGCTTAAGCAGACAACAATAATGATGCATGTTCAAATAGGAAAAAAAAAAGGTTATTTTTCTTTCTCCATGTGGAAGTGCATTTTGTGCAGGTTAACAGACAATTCAACATTTAAGTATCTTCTTATATGTGTAATAATTCCTGTAAATGTTCAATCCTGACTAATCCTAGACTATGCATACCCATGTCTGTCTACTGTGTTATAAAGTGACAAAACAATTCTTACTTTGAATAGTCCTGGGACACCCAGTGAGCCTCAGCTAATGACAAAGACACGACTGAGACTTACAGGAATACTTTTAGATTATGTCCCAGAGGAAGGACTTCAGAAGAATTTTAGGTTTGTCTAAAGTCATCTTTTACAAAGGAATGACCTTTGTTGCATGTGGAGATTATTCATAGTTTTCCAATACCTTCTCTTCTATTTAAGGCAAAAGTATGCCTTTCACGCAGTTCTAGGGTACCTTACAAATGCTTCAGGCTCAGTGATTTCAATACTTCTCTTGTCCATGGATGGTCTTGTTTTAGTTATAAACAGCAACCATATCATCTTAATCACTCTTTTGATGTCATCTTCATGTTTATCAAAACTATGTATTGTGAATGTATTTTCCTTTCTTCAGCCCTTAGATCTCTGTTGGCATTGTCTGGTGAAGAGAGTGAAATTAAATATTTGGAACAGCATAGTAGGTGCTTCTTCAACTACAAGAAACACTAACTGCTTATGGTATTTACCCAAATCTCCACAGACTGCAAAGTGCAAAAAGACTACACCTAACTCTTGGGCTAGTGAGCTGCTGAAGTTTAGGATAATCTACCACAGCCCCACTACACTATTTGTACACTAGAACTCCTTCCTGTTTCAAGGAGCAAATCAGCATGTAGGTATTTTACTATGTATTGCTCCTAATGAGTGACATTGCTGCTTGCCTTGTTTTTTAGTATAATGCCATAAAGTTGCATTTGCTTCATATCTATGGCAGAAGTAAGGCAGCCTTCACAGAGCTGCTGTTCTTCCCATAACATTGGACAGCAGAGTAGACAGGATCTCCTACCCTCACCTTTTCACCTCTTTCTTTGGTGCTCCTGGAGAAAGATGGTCTGCAGGAAGAGGAAAGGAGGCAGCAAGCAAACCTGATTTCGAGTGACTATTCACATACCATTTGCTCAGGGCTCACAGCAAAGTTACAACTGCAGTCTGGCTTGGGAAGATCTCCCTGTATTTCAGTCAGAACAAGTTACTATGAGTTGAAGCTGGAGTGGAAAAGGTAAGGTAATTCAGCATATGATGGGCAGATGAAAAGTTAAGATTTTGAAGGAAACAGATTTTCAGTTTTGGAAATTAAAAAGCTGATATAAAATTAATGTCTTCTTGTAATCTGTAGAATGAAGTCTCCAGTATCATACTCCATTTGTATCTCAGTTTACATATGGTATAATTATCTATAAACATCTCTTTACATGAGCAGTACTCTCAACAAACATTACTGCTGAATACTCAAGAGAAACAATGAGAAGACAAAGGAATATTAAAAGACCAGGCATACATATCAGTTACCATGGAAGTCATTGGGCATTTTCCACTCACATTTACCAAATTCTTCATAATTATACTCGCTTTAACTGGCAATATTTTATTATCAGCTGAAACTGGACAAGGCTCAGTGAACCACTGAAGAAAATGGAGTATCTGTTTTTGAGCTTTTTAAGCTCTCAGGGCACAGGTAGGATTTCTGGATGTTAATTTTTTGTTCTGAAATTTGAGGTATTTTTCAAAACTTTGTAAAATGTCAGAAAGAGATGCTCCTGTCTTTTTTTCCCCCACAAATTTTCTTGTTGTTCAATTAAAACCAAAAGCATAGCACTTTTGAAGATGAAGCATATTATGCTATTTTATGGTAAATTGTTTCTTGTATGACAGAAAACTAGGCAAATGCATAATACATGTGCTACATTTTAACATATTTCAACTGGTATTACCAGTAGTAAACATTATATTCACATATTTCTAATTGTACTGTACCTAAATCGAGTGTAATCTGCCTTTTTTCTTCTCCAGTTTACTTCTGAAGAGAAGACAATTTTGAGCTCCAAAATGTTTTGTATAGCCCAATGTATGCATGTAGAGAATGAATTAACGAAAGCATCATTTTCATTTTATGCATTCATATAATCTTCTAGTATTTGCTTTTGTTCTCTACATCAAGTCAAAGAGTTATAGTTACCTTCTTAACAGCTACAAAGCATGGAGGCTATCACTGTAATTTCCAATGCAATTCAATCCTGGTTTTAGGTCCCATTTTCCTCATTCATATCCAGAGAACCAAGCTTTTATATGTAATGATAAGGTGTAGTGGTAGGCCTAAGCAGGCCGAATTAGGCTTGTACATATCCTGGCTTGCCCAGGCATGTTTTTCTGCTCTCCCTCCTTCTGTTTTGGGGAGAGCAACCGCAGGAAAAAGGACAAAGAACCTGGCGCCACTAAGTCTGGGGTCTGCGGCCTGCCCAGCAACTGCGGTAAACAAGGTGCACAGGGTTGCCTTGTGCAAGGCCTGTGTTCTGCCCAAAAAAGGGTAAAGCAAGCCTATGGCTTCACCCAATATGGTCAGATCTTGGCTAACTGCCATTTGATTGGCTATCTCGTGTCCAAAGGCCCATTAGTCTCGGGCTGTATTGGATAAAAGGAGATGTGCAGGGAGCACAGGGCATGCGCTTTGCCATTACAAGGTGTATCTACTACTGCATCCGTGCCTGCTGCCTCATTGATCCTGAACTGAGGCTTTAATACCTCCACGCATTCGGCCTGCATAGCCGGCGTGACACCGTGCCCAGACTGCACACCACAAGACATCTGCCTGCACCTGAAAGCCTTCTGCCCAGACGGAAGCCCTGGAGATGACACAGATCGTCCAGAAAGCCAGGAACAGGTCAGAGATCGTCTGTCTCCTTTCTCCAGCACCCAGAGGCTTGGGGAAACTCTAAAGCCTCTGACGGCTACCGACAGCAACCCCACCACGAGCCTTGGGTACTGTCAGATAATACTTTTTGTGAGTAAATACCAAAAGCCTCTTGTAATTATTAATTGCCTTCTGCCATAAGCAGAAAGTTGCTCCTTGCGTCCATCTAGTGAGCAAGCGGTGTACTGGCCGCAAGTGGTGCACTGACCGCAAAGCCTTCTCTTCCAGTCTAATCGAGTTCAATTAATGTATATATTCACTGGTTACTCCTAGATCCTATATTATAACCTGTATATAGTTTTCCATAATGGTGTAAGAACCTGTTATTATTATTCTGGTGATCAGGGCGCCGCGAATATTTAATATCTGAATATTTAATATTTAACATATGAATATTAAATATTAATAAACTATATTAGTATTTTTAAAATATCACCTCGCAGTAATTAATTACCCCCTTCCACTACATAAGGCAACGTGGTTATACAATCCATGGAGAAAACAACATGAGCTGGGCAGAAAGAGAATGTTCCTTTCTTCAGTCCAGTTGCCATTACTGCATTCAGATCCTGCAGCTGCTATAGAAAGTAAACATGTGGACTTTCCCATGATGGTATTACTCTAAAAACATTCTCACTTATCTCCTGGTATTCAAGATTATAGAACTAGAGTCTTCTTTAATTTAGAAAGCTGTTCAGTTTGTGACCAAAATCTTTCAGTAAGGAAACTCAATATTTTGATGTAAAACGGGATTAAATATTTTTATTTTACTTTTGGCAAAATCATATAATTTAACTATCACATCTTGATGTTCCTTATGCAATGAAGATAGTGACTTATCAGCGAATTGTGATCTGTTCTGAAGTTTTATAAGTAACAAAGATTACCAACTCATGAAAGCAGGGTTAAAGAAAAAGAAATCCAAATGAAAGTCAAGCATTTAAACTGTACTCTACATTTTATGGGTGGTCCTTTAAGAGTAGAGAGTTTTTTTGCACATAACATATGTTGTCTTTGCCTGACTTTATTTATATATACCCATATATAAACATACATATGTATACATGCATCTATAGTAATCAGTGAGTTGACCTACAAAATTGTATAAATAATACCAGCACTTTGCTGGACTACTGAAACATTTGCAGCTCTATTTTGACCACATGGTTGAAGAATACTGAGAGATTTTGTGTGTTCTTGAGAAATTTTATTTATTGTAACCATCAAGACAAGTTTATATATGACATTACAATGCACTGTGGGTTGTTAGATTGTTAGTAGGCATTTCCAAGGAAAAAAAAAAGAAAAGATTAACGAGCAGCAAATATTAAATAAATGAAGCTGTACTTTGATTCCAAATTTCAGTTTACACTTAGGATATACTGTAATAGTCTAAACTTGTCATGCAGCCATGAAAGTGCTAAAAGCTTTCAAAAATAAACATATCCAGATGATGGAAGCCACTTTATCCTCAAGGTAATAGTTCTCTGTATAAAATATCGTAACGTATGTATGATAAAATGCATGGAATATGATATTTTCAGAACCATTTACAGAGTACTGTGTACAGGTGAGAAAGGAAGTTTTAAATACCTCAGTCTTGATAGATGAACTCTTGCAGAATCGAGGCCACAGTTATTACCTCCGGTGTGTGTGTAAGTGTATACACACTGGGGAAGGAGGATATTCACATCTGAACTAATTGCTTGCCAAAAATGTTCTTTGGGAATTCAGATTTAATTGCTTTCTTGAACTATTGCATAAGGAGTTGTTGTCACCTTGTTTCCTGTGTATTGTTGCCGTTAACTATTAATAGGACTACCACACCTAGAGTTCAGGGAGAGTGTCAGATTGCCTGTCTTTAGTTACCTTCTGCTCTGTTTGCAAGCACCATTCATTTGGACAGGTTCTCAGCTTGTTTGTGGATAGGTGCTCACTTCTTACCCAAGTAGAACTCAAAGCATTCTGGTGATTTTAATTGTTCACTCTCCATATTGCTATGACCACATCATCTTTATGTTTGAATTGCTGTACTTCTGCAAGAAGTGGCTGTGTAAAAATAGCACTGCCTACCTCAGCTCTGCTGAGGTATTCAGAGCTGCTGACCAACAGAGATATTTTTATTTTTACTCCTTTTAGCACTATAGAATCAACACAGATATGCCTGTGGTCTGAGAGAAAGCATTTATTCCATAGATGCACTGAAAATGTTTCAGATGTTTCTCACTGAACTCATTTTCATCACAACTGAAAATAAAGGAAGTCTTTGATCAAGAATGGCATATGGAACTACTCTGAACGAGCATGCTATGCCAATGCTAACATTGCACTTAGCTTCGCCTTGCTCCCTACTGTGTGGTTACTTATGGCTTGATAGCTTTGATAATGTTTTATTGCTTTTTGGGTTTATTATTTGGTGCATTATTCTTTGGGATTAGATCATTGCTTTTATTGTCTGCAAATCAAAAGATCCACAGTAAACAGTCTTCAAAATGTGCCAGTTAATTCTGTCTGAGCTAAATATTATAATCTTTCATTAGTCTTTTAGGTACTCTCTATTTGGAAAGTGTTCCCCTCTGAGCAGCTGGACACTGTTTGGAATATCTGTTTTGTGGTAAGACTCATACTTTAGGATCCTCAGTCATGTCATCAATTAAGTTAAACTGTGGACACTGTCTTGACTTCTCTGAGGAATCCGACCCAGAGACACCATACTTTTGTACAGCAATCATCATGTTACTCAGTCAGATAATATTAAATAATGTTTGGATGCCACTGGAGAGAAACAGCCAGTTAAGAGAAGTTTCAGTTGACTTGCTTGAATTCAAGGAAAACCTCAGAAGTGTTCAGATGTTTAACGTTAAGCTTTTGGTTGCAGAATTCACATTCATTCAGATCATCTTAACTCTCACTGACCTTGGCAATGCTACAGGGGATATATTTTTCTGTGTGTGAGCTATTTCTGAATAACTACTCTAGTGCATTTGGCACACAATTTTTAATAGCATACTTACTGCTATACCTGTCATTTCTCTTTCTGCAAAGTAGTCTTTAAAAGAACAACCATAGTTACTGTGGAAAATAGCGTATTCAACAGTCAGGACACACTTACTCTCTGTCCTTGCTTTGTGAATAAATGAGATACGTTTTGATTTTCCCTAATTTGCTAGAGCTGTGTGGTATTGTAGGTCATGGAGACTCCAGGAATGTCCAGGCATCAAATACGGTAGAGGACAACGAACAAGCTCACTTAGTGATATCTTGTACATGTAAGTGAGACTCTTTCTGCTTTGCCACCATTAAGACAAAGATACTTGTTTGTGAAAGTAATTAAAAAATATCTTGCTTCCCACAGACCTGCATGAGGATCTTTTTCCTCTTTACTGTTGCAGGTGACTGATTTACGTAACTACCTCTCAAGGCATATAATGAAAACCTTGCTGCACTGGAGTCCTTTAAAATGTCAGTATGATTCTAGACAGGTGCAGGATGTGTGCTAATAAAATTCACTGCAAAGGCAGTGATTAGAAATATATTTACAGATTGGGATGCATTTTTAATGAATGCCTTAGCACTTCTGTTGGATGCTTGATAGGATCCTCTCTGGAAATTCTTATTGTTCAAGAACTCTGAGTACCTTGAGTTTTAAAGAGTGAGTTCATCAAAATTATATGTCTGACACCTCCTTGCACCCTAATATGTCTGAAAATAACTCAAGTTTTGGCAATCACAGCTGATGATACAGTAGAGCAGCAAAAATGATATATGGTGTGCAAAAGAAAGAGAAGTAGAGGAGCTAGAATAAATAAAATCAAGCTAAGAGGAAAGCAGAGGAGTGCAAAAAAACATGAAACAGATAAATTTAGAAACCCGACAGGCCATCAACACAACAGTATGGAAAGGAAGACTGAAAAATGACACTTCGAAGATATAACCGCAACAGCCATAATAAAATGCACAAATGGGCATTCTTCCCATAAAGTCTTTCTCCTTCCTGCACTGTAGCTCTATATGTCAAGGTCATGTAATTATGGCAGTTTAAAAAAAAAACAAAAACCCAAAACAAAACAAAAAGGAAAGTCTAGTTAAACTAAAACCTACTCAAGTAAATGATGTATCTCTCTCAAATGGAGAATTGCACCGTGTAGCAATTTCATCTGAGTGTGAGTGAGAGTCAAAAGAGGAAAAATGAAACAAGAAGGAAATGAAGCTAAGTAAATGGAGAAAAAAGAGATGCCATGAATTGGAAATTAGTTTTGCTTTGAGGTGCTGACTCAGATGCATAGCTTTCCATAAAAGCTACAGTAAGAATAAAAATAGACCAGAATTTTAGTTATGAATAATAATAAAAGAGACTTTTATTTGCTTCATGTGCTTCAGAAATAACCAATTCTTCTGCTTATGAATAGGAAAATAGAAAATCTGTGATATCATTCTTTCAGACTTTGAGCTTCAGTCTCAGATCCGAAATCTGCAAATAGAAAATGAAACGTAAAATATCAAGGTTGCTTTATTTCTTCTTTATTTATAATCATTCAGATGGATGACAACATAAATAAAATTTAGGTGGGAAAAGGGAGATCATCTATAGGCATTTTTATACAGATGTCAAATAGGTAAGCAGTGGACCCTTTCCTCAGGCTTCATTAAATAAATGTGCAAACCAGAGTAGTGTAAGTGGATGCTGCCTTTGCAATATCAGTATTCCTTATACTGCCCTTACCTCTGGAATGTTTTCAGACTTCAGTCTCTTTGTTTCTGGTTTCTGAATATTCTCTTTTGAAAGCTCATTATTATTATTCTTCCATTGTTTGATATTATGTCTTCAGCTTTTCTTCCATTACTGTTCAAAATACTTTTTATTATCTATCAAGTTACAAAGGGCGGAGAGAGGAGAAGGGGAGGGAAAGTGATAAATATGGAGGGAATGAGGGGGAAAATAGAGAAGGAGCAAAGGGGAAAAGGGAAGAAAAAAGTTTAAAAATAGAAAAAGGAAGATAGAATGGAAAGAGGAAAAGTAAAAAAGGAAGAGGAAAAAGAAAATAAAAATAAAAGGAAAAAGGAAAAGAAAAAGAAAAAAGGAAAAAGAAAAGAAAAAAGAAAAAGAAAAAGAAAAAAGAAAAAAGAAAAAGAAAAAGAAAAAAGAAAAAAGAAAAAGAAAAAGAAAAAGAAAAGATAAAAAGAAAAATAAATAAAAAAGAAAAAAGGGCAAATAAAAATAAAAATTGAAATAATAAAAGAAAATGAAAAAAAAAAAAAGAAAGAAGAGAAATTAAAAACTCCCTAGTAACCAGTAAGAAAGAAAAACAATGCGTTCTTCTGGCACTGTGGAGAGGAATATACTCATAGAATCATAGAATGGCAAGGTTGGAAGGACACCTCAAGGATCATCTAGTTCCAACCCCCTGCCACAGGCAGGGACACCTCCCACTAGTACAGGTCACTCAATCTGAGTATCCTATCCCAAATAGGGTAATGGTGGCTGTGAAAGTAGAGTACCTAATGATGTGTGCAACAGTCTTACTAAAATACTTGAAACATTTCCTGTTAAAGGCTTTGGTCTTCCTCACAGCTGCTCAGCAAAAGAGTTAATTGTTGCAAAAGAGATACTCACTCTTCCTTATGGTTACTAGGAAGGCTTCACATCAGGAGGTAACAATCCTACTGATGAAGACCACTAAAGTCTGGTGAGACTGAATGCCTTCCACATACATTTTATCTTCGCTTTCTGATGTTTTCAATACGAATCTTTAAAAATTGTTGGTTTGTTTTTGTTTGCATTTTTGGGTTTTTTTTTTCCCATCAGCTCCTATAGCAGATTTTTACTGTCCCAGATATTACAGAATGAAATATACTGTAACAACACACCTCTCTCTTGCTAGGTGCAACATGAACACAATTGCAGATGGCTTCCTTGAATTGTGTAGAAATACTAGTCAAACTGCCAAAAAACCACAGGCCTTGGGAGTTTACTTAAAGTTGTGTTCTTCAAACACTATTTCAGACTTTCTCTGCAGATAGCCTTGGAATAATCTCTTCCTTTTGGAAAGAGTGTTGGATGTGATCATAAGATAGTTGAGAACTTTTTCTTCCTGATATTTCTTTAATATATTGTGTATGGAAAGGGATGGGAAGGAAGACAGGTACTAATAGGCTAGAATTAAAAATATTGTAGTGTTCTCAAGTTCTATGTTGTTTGGTAAGTGGAGGTGGCTTCCTCACTAGTTATCTTTTCTTTTCAATAGGTGTGTTTTATGATAGATATCCAGCATAGCTGGGTATTTTTAACAAAATATTCTTTCACTGTTAAGCATATGTCATGCTTTGACATGAATGCTTTTGAGAACAATAAAGCTGAGGTCCAGAGCATCTAGGAGCAGACAGGAAATTGTAATCTTCTGTTATTTCATTCCCATAATGCCTGCACCTTCTCTTTATGAGAGGGCAGCATAAGCTGTCCAGTCCTCTTTTCCTCTCCCTGCTCCCTTCCTGACATGACTCCTTTATATCCTGTTTGGTATGGGAGAAAGCTTTGCCCTTGAGCAGCCTGCTAGTAGTCTGGGCAAGGCTAATTTCTAGATGTGTCATTTCAGGCTGAGTGTGAGGGAGCAGTAGCAGGGAGGTATTGGGGGGGTATAGGAGGCCTGGGATTTTGGGCTTGTTTTGGAGGGAGGTTCATGGAAGCTTTGGCCTAAGGAGGTTCTGGAAAACCATGGGTTGATGAAAAGCTCAACATGAGCCTGCAGTGTGCGCATGCAGCCCAGACAGCAACCAAGTCCTGGGCTGCATCAAGAGCAGTGTGGCCAGCAGGGCAAGAGAGGGGATTCTGCCCCTTTACTCTGCTCTC
>WBNM01016745.1:23035-47174 GCA_013399055.1 Ramphastos sulfuratus | reverse complement strand
GTTGGATGAGGCCTTGAGTGACCTGTTCTAGTGGGAGGTGTCCCTGCCTATGGCAGGGGGTTGGAACTAGATGATCTTTGAGATCCCTTTCAACCTTACCATTCTATGATTCTATGACCTATGTATTTCTTTGGATTCTATATGCTTTGTGCTGTTTCATGTAGATCCGAATAGCATTTCCATTTAAATTTTCTACTTCTATCCAATCCTGATGTGGAGTTTTTCTTTAAGTACTTTGAGGAGAGTTAAAGAGCCTGTCATGCTCTGTAAACAAAGACAAGGTAGCTCAGAGAAAACTCTACCAAATTGCTATTGTCCTAAATAACAATGACAGAGCTTTCTGAGATGCAGAGAGAGCTTATAAGTGTTTGCCTTAAAATCCAACTAGTCAAAGACGCTTTACCCCACAAGTGAGGTGCTGGAACACTGCAAAATTGCAATTCTATTTTTGGCTGACTCAGAGCAGGGATTTGAATTAATGTATCCTGCCCAGAACACCTGAAAAAGCAGGCCACATAGTTGTTTTTATGCTTTCCTCTTGCCCGATGAATATTTAAATAGTTTGTGTAGAATATCAGGGGTCTGACGGAAAAGACTGAGGAAGATCTGCCTTGATTGGAATATCTGAAACTTTAGCAACCTCTGTGTGTTCTAAGTGGTCAGACCCCTGCATCAGGGGAGGTCTTGACACAGTGCATTTGATGTCATTACATGAATCCTCTGAGCACTAGATTATTAGATAAAAATGGATATATTTTATATATAATATAATATAAGGCTATATTTTGCTTATCTAAAATGTCACTTCTCTTTCTTTTTGTTTAAAGTATGCCAAAATATAATATTCTGTTTCAGAGTGAACAAAATGTTTGGCATGAACCCCAAGTGACTGAGTTTTCAGCAAAAAAAAGCAACAACAACTATATCTGCCAGAATTAAAAATAAAATAAAATAAAAAATTACTCCAAATGAAATATTTATATTTCAATCCAGCCTTTAGATAAAAGGATACATCTCTTGAATGGCTCTAGTACATAGATCTGATTTGCAGAGCTACTGGATATCTCCTTTCTAATTTACTGCACTGGTAAAAGCTGAGATATACTGTAGCTCTGAGAATCACCCCTGGAACATCAAAAAGCTGGAGGCACAAATGTCAGCAAGTTTAAGTAAACAAAGAGAGAGTTATGCTAATTTACACTAGAAAGAGCTCAGCATAGGCTTTGTTGCCAGGCTCAGGAAGGTGTTGCAAGGTTTTGCTACCTCTTGTTTTCATTTTCTACAGCAAAGGAACAAGGTTAATAACAGTCAAGTTAGCCCATGGCTGGTACTTATATAGTAAAAGAGAAAAAGGTACTGTGGATTTTGCAATTCTAAATTAATTACTCAATAATCCCACAGGTATCTGAGATGCTTCATACAGAAAAAAAAAAAAAAACAAGTGCTGCAGTGATCACAGGGTATTGAATGTTAGAACCAATATACCTGTAGGATGAATTCTGCATTCAGTTATACATAAGTCAAAGTCTGAACCTACTGCTTTGAATCTATATTTGTAGAGAAATAGAATTACTGTTATGTCAATGCAGTTTATTGCCATTTAGTATATCTGATTAGAGGGAGAAAAACATCTACCCAAGCCTAATCTACTGGACCTCCTAAAATCACAACAGTGGTATAAATGACACTGAAAGATATGACACAAATTAGTGATGAAATGTGGAGAAATTAATATAATAGGAAGATTAGTAATATTACATAGGATGCATTGCAAGAGTATGAAGGGGCAGACATGAATGTTGGACACAATTTTAAAATCTAGGCTGTAGAAAGGTCTTTTATCTTTTGTGTAGACTCATAAACTTTACTGATAGGACGTGCATATCTCTCTATATAATAGAATCATAGAATCATACAATAGTAAGGTTGGAAGGGACCTCAAGGTCTAGTTCCAACCCCTGCCACTAGTACAGGTCACTCAAGGCCTCGTCCAACCTGGTCTTGAACATCTCCGGGGAGGGAGCAGCCACAACCTCCCTGGGCAACCTGTTCCAGTGTCTCACCACCCTCACTGGAAAGAACTTCTTCCTAACATCCAGTCTAAATCTCCCCCTGCCAGTTTAAACCCATTGCCCCTTGTCCTGTCATTACAAGACCTTGTAAATAGTCCCTCCCCAACCTTCGTGTAGCCCCACTTCAGATACTGGAAGGCTACTATAAGGTCTCCTCGAAGCCTTCTCTTCTCCATGCTGAAGAGCCCCAACTCTCTCAGCCTGTCCTCATAGCAGAGCTGCTCCAGCCCTCTGATCATCTTCGTGGCCCTCCTCTGGACCTGCTCCAACACTTTCCATGTCCTTCCTGTGCTGGGGGCTCCAGAACTGTACACAGTACTCCAGATGGGGTCTGACAAGAGCAGAGTAAAGCAGCAGAATCCCCTCCCTTGCCATTTGGCTACCTATTACAGAGAGAGGCAGAGTTAGCTACTTACATTTTAATATGAAGAGACTGAAGGTAGTAGAGGGTATTGGCTAGTACCTAGTCCTGAAAGCACTCATCTACCTCTTTATTTAATGAAAAGCTGCTCATCTGTAGAAAGCACTGGAAGGTGCAAGTAGCACTGAATGCCGGGATTGAGAAACAAAGAGAACTGATGCTAATAAAGATGTCAGCTTGAGTGTCTGATGCATAAAACCAGAGCACAACTGCTTAAATGTCCCCAGATAAAGCTTTGTCTTATTAACTGTGTTGGACAAATAAGAGACAGACTCTGCATGCAATATGATGTTAGCATCTCCAGAAAAAAAAACATCTCAATAATTTAATCCGAAAGATCAGAAGAGAGATACTTTAAAGCACTGATGACTTTGTGGACAACTTTGAAATGAAATCTGTTAGGACACAAAGTTCCATAAATACTTCTAATCAAATAGAGTCTGTGTATCTCTTCCTTGATTTTCCTTAATTAACAAAGGAAAATTGAATGAGGATTTTAATAAGGCCCAGACTGTCTCAGCTCTTTCCTTTATTCTAAAGAGGCGATCAAAGATAGATGGAGAAAAGCAAGACCCCCTCAGTTCCTTTGTCTTCCCAATATTATTTTCTTCATTTTATTTAATTTGGTTCCAAGTGTTTGAGTATGGACATTTTTCTGGTTCCTTGTGTTACAGTTTTAATTCTTTCTGTTCTGCTGCTGCTTCTCTTATTATGCCTTTTACTTTTTTCCTTTCTTTTACCTTGTCCCCTTCAGAGATGCTTGTTGGCATCCCTGAATGCAAAAGGTATTTGTTTTCTAGCTGCAGTTTCCAACAAAGATACCAGTTAAGTTTGTCAGAAGAATTTCTCTCTATCAGCCTGTCATTACAGGCATTAGGCATTACCTGAGGCATTACTGGGCCACAGACTCATTTTCTGTGAAACATACTAAGAAAATATGGCCTGAATCCTGACACTATCAAATGACATTCTGGGTGGAGGGACCATTGGGAAGACTGCCTGAAGACAGCTCCATGTGTTTGCCTCTGTTAGAATCAAAGTACTCAGTTCCCAACAAATCTCAATTGAAATGCTCTTTATTTAAAAGATAATGAAGAAAATGAGGTATAATCACTCTAGAGAAATAGATGATTATGTTCTTGATTATAAAATCACAAACTAGGTTTGGAAAAAAACAAATCTAGTCTTAAAACAGCTCCACAATCTTGGACAATAGCTCCATAAGAGAAAGCATGTCTCCTGTAAGGTTTATTCACTCATCTTTTTCAACAGGAGATTAGTTTAAGTGAGTTAACTTAAATTCTATTTCTTTGTTGATAATTATTAATATTATATTGTTAATAGATTATTATATAAATTATATAATTAATATAAAATAATATTGTATTTATATTATTATACTATGTCTTCTATGGCCTACATAGATGCAATTGAATCAGCATTTGAACTGGGGAGTTTTAGAATCATAGAATCAATAAAATAATCTGGGTTGGAAGGGACTTCCAAAGGTCATCTAGTCCAACCCACTCTGCATAAAGCAGAGGCATCCTCAACTAGGTAAGTTTTCTCAGAGCCCTGTCAAACCTCANTAAAAGCAAGGACACAAACATAGATAAGACAGTGTCTGTCTGTCAGAGTGTATGTTTCTCTTCTGCTTGGATTTGTGTAACCCAACTAATAATTTTGCTTCTAATCCCCCTTGCAGACCCTCCAAACTCACCTTGCATGTAAGACAGACCCTGGGATAAGGTAGAGGAGTGGAAAGAAGGTGGAAGAGTGGTTGGGAGCCCTTTCTGGGGACTCTGATTTCTGGGAGGGATATTGTGTTTATTGTGTTTCTCCATTACTTTTAACTTATATATTTCTGTATATAGCTGTAAATATTGTAATATATTGTAAATATCTGCTTGTATATTGTGCTAAGCTGTGAATATAAAGCTTCATTCTTTAACTTCCAAATGTCTGAGTCTAGTCTGTGTGAATTCATTGTGTGTGGGGGCAGGTAACTCCCAAACCATCACACCAGGGATGGGGCTCCAAACAGCTTCCTGGAGGGGGGGTGCTCTTCTAGCACTCTACTTGTTTTTATTAAAGCTCTACCCTTTGGTCTTATTTCTTTTCTGTATCAAAGTGCAACTGGAATATCTACTGATTTCCCTGTTTTTTTCTCATGTGTTGTCATGATCCCCACTATACACATCTTTGTTTCTCTCTCTTTCTTATACTAGGAACTTAATTTTATTTTGTCGACCAAGTATGGTTGTCATAATTTTTTCTTTCTGCCTTCACGTGCAGTAGTTTGATTACTATTTTCAGTTCTGCCTTTGTTTCTGGTTTTTGGTTTTGTTTTTGGATTTTTGTTTGTTTGTTTGTTTGCTTTGTTTTTTTTTTTTTTAATTGCTTTTTTGAGGTTGTTTATTTGTTTATTTGTTTTCCGGAAAGGAAACTAAAGGAGGAAGAAATGAAATCTCTGGAGTTTACATTACTGTGACTGTTTTTAATTATCACATTTTTTCAAGTTTCATATTTGCTTACTACAATAGTATTCTCAAAACTGTAGAAAAGTGGATCAATCCCCTGTTCTGCAGGAGTATTCATTTTATATATCCTGGAAATCCTGCATGTCAATATACTTAACAAGACATACTCTAGACCGTGAAACTTGGAAAAGGCTTTCGGAAGTTGGACAAGACTTAGGAATCACTTTCTGATCTGGGATGTGACACATATTGATTACATATTAGAAGGATGTGCCTAGTAATCTACCATCTCAATCTATTTTTACTTTTCCACTCCCCATACAGTTTCCTCTGCAACCCAGGTTCTCTCAGTGTACAGAGAACTATGGCATTCTGTGATTGATCTCTGGCTGGAGGACCAAAGCCTGCTGAGGCTATTTAGACATAAGCAGAGAAACCATGCTTGATTTATTCATAAGAAAGATGGCACTGTTACCACTTCCTGTGCTTTTCCTGCAATTCCTAACCTTATTTTCTCTTTTGGAAATTTGTGCAGAATTGCCATTCTGGTCCAGTTGTTCTTTCCCACTCCACAATATCCTTTCTCCTTCTCTTTTAGGCTCTCTAAAATAAAATACTTTTTGACAATAAAATCACTACACATTTTTATAGGACATGAGTTTTCAGCTGCCAAAAAGGCATAACACTACTGCTGGCTATGTTGCTATTGCAATATTGTTTGTTTTGGATTTGTGGTTATTTCTTCACTAAAAACTTCAAAAGGTCAGCTTTGTCTCAGTGAGAAATAGGGAGACTTTCGAAATCACAGTCTGGGAAAAACTTTCTCTTGCCCATTTCTATTTTTACATTAAATTTCTTCCTCTCTCAAGGTTTTGCAAGCAACTAATCTGAGGTCAAAGACTCGAATAAGCCACTGACACAACTACTGCCAGCTGCCTTTTCTGCTAAGCCTACCAGATGTGAAGATGATGCTACATGAGTGAAGACCCAAATTAAGATGTAGACTCTAAGTGAATATTAGAGAACAAACATTCCTATTGACAAATCTGGTTTGTGCACTGTTCACCTGGACTTCCTCTTCCCCTGAGGTGAGATGAATAACCATAATTCTACAACTACCTGAAGGGTGGTTGTGGCCAGGAGGAGGTTGCTTTCTTCTCTCAGGCAACCAGCACCAGAACAAGAGGACACAGTCTCAAGCTGCACATGGGGAAGTTTAGGCTGGAGGTGAGGAGAAAGTTCTTCACTGAGAGAGTCATTCCCCACTGGAATGGGCTGCCCAGGGAAGTGGTGGAGTCACCGTCCCTGGAGGTGTTCAAGGTGGGTTTGGACGTGGCACTTGGTGCCATGGTCTAGTCTTGGGTTGGACTTGATGACCTCTGAGGTCTCTTCCAACCTTGGTGATACTGTGATATTGTGATAATATTTCCGGGAGCCTACCACAATGAGTAGAAAAGCCTGAAGATGAAAAAAATTGTACTTAAACAGCTAAAACAAGAAGTGAATCACCAAGAGTGCATGAAAGATATACATTGCAAATCATTTCCTATGGTGATATACATAAAAAAAAAAAACATTATGATTTTAGTGGATTGTATAGTTACAAAATGAAACAAATAATTTCTATTACAGATGAAATGTATATAGGTAATGTCAAAAGTAAAAAAAGCATTAAGAAGGAGATTTCTATTAGAATTGGAACTTACTTTACTGAAGTTTGACATCAAAGTTTCAAGAACAATTCAGGTATCTTTAGGTGGGAACCTGTGCACCATCTTAATCCAGGTTATGACTGATTTTAAAGTTTTTTGTCATCATCTGGATATTGCAAAAACTGTGTTGGCTAATTGGACTACTTCTAATCTTTTGCCCTTGGAAAGGCTTGAATCCTCTGGTTTCTGCTTCACCTAACTAAAGTTAATATATCAATGCTGCTTATGATAGTGACTCATACACTGAACTGCTGCTCATATTAATTTCTGTCTTTAATGACTATCTTATATTATTTTATAGTGAGTACTATACCTAAGCATATTGATAAATTATTGCTGCTGATCAAGAACACAAAGATAATCAGTCACACAAAAGGTATATCTGCACTGATGAGCTATGAATTCACTGCAGAATTAAGTTTCCCATAATCTCAAAGAAGAAACCCAACCCTTTGAGTTCATATTTCTACTAAAAGTACATGGAGAAAAGCGAGTATCTTCACTCAACTCAGACTTTTATTGGTAAAACTTGATTTCAGTAGCTCCAGGCCCCTGAGACCAATCAAAAAGCCTGTTGCAAGGAAGAGGTACCCTCAGTATAGAAGGTTCACATGAAGGAACACTTGAAGAAATTGATTATAGATGAATCCATGGGACCTAATGCACCCATAAAAATTGAGAAATTTGGCTTGCATCATTGAAAGACCATATTTGATTATCCTTGAAAGACCTGGTGAAGTAAAGACTGGTCAGCATCATGTCACCCTAGGAAGGTGATAGAGGAAATCTTCCTGGAAGCTATTTACAAACATATGGAGGACAAAAAGGAAACTGGATGTAGTCAGCATGAATTTATGTATTTATGTGCTTAATCAACTCAATCAGCCCTCTATGACAAAATTACTAGCTCTGTGGACAAGGGGAGAGTAGTTGACATTATTTATCTTGATTTCAGCAAGACTTTGTCTCCTGCAGCGTTCTCACAAATTAACTGAAGTACAAACTAGGTAAGTGAATAGGAATGGACTAAAAGTTGTTGAAATCACACAAAGAGGTCAAAACCAGTTATCAAAATATGTAAGATGGTAAGGTGGTTAGATGAGACCTCCACAAAGCAGGCCTTTCAACAAAGAAGCTATCACTAAATTATCAGGCTCAAAGGCTTTCAACAGTGACACAAAATCCAGTTGGAGTCCAGTTACTACTAATGTACTCCAGGGGTCTGTAGTGGGGAAATGCTCTTCAATATCTTCATGAGAGACATGGGTCAGTACCTTTACAAATAACAAAAATCTGAGAGGAATGACTAATATGTCAGATGTGTGTATGGACAGTCAGAGGGATCAGAACTGTCTGGAAAAACAGGCAGAAAGGAACCTCACAAAGTTGGCAAAGGAAAGTGCAAAGTCGTGTATCTCAGGAGGGATAATCCCATGGAACAGTACCATCTCAGGGCCATCTAGCTGAAATCAGCCTGCAGAAGACCACCAGGGATTTGAATGGACTCCAAGTCGATCAAGAGGAAGACAAGATGAATTGTCTCCTGGCCTTTATTAAAAGGAGTCTTGCCAGCAGATTCAGTGGAATGCTGTTTTCCCTCTGCTTAGCCCTGGTGAGACATATCTGTAGTGTTGGTCTCGGTTCTGAGCTTGTCAATGCAAGAAAGACAGGGATATACCAGAGCAATTCCAGCAAAGAGTCACAAAAAAAATATGCAGGACTATTTGTCACACAAAGACAGGGAAGAAGTTTTAGGGGTTGTGTCAATGTATCTGAAGGGGTCCTACAGGAAGGCTGGGGAGGGACTATTTATAAGATCTTGCAATGACAGGACAAGGGGCAATGTGTTTAAACTGGCAGAGGGAAGATTTAGACTAGATGTTAGGAGGAAGTTCTTTCCAGTGAGGGTGGTGAGGCACCCTCCCTGGAGGTGTTCAAGGCCAGGTTGGATGAGGCCTTGAGTAACCTGTCCTAGTGGGAGGTGTCCCTGCCTATGGCAGTGGGTTGGAACTAGATGATCCTTGAGGTCTCCTTCCAACCTTACCATTCCATGATTCTATGATTCTATATCTGACTAGGGGAAGTAAAGAAGACAAAGACGGAGTCTTCTCAGTGATGCCCAGCAAGACGAGACAAGAGGCAACAGCTATAAACAGAAGTAAAGGAATTTCCCTATAAAGATTAGAAAAAATGTTTACTGGAATACAATTTGGAAAATGTTTCCTAGAGACTGGTCAAATATAGGTTTCCCAGAAAAATTTTAGAGCCTTCAGTCTTTGAGACATTAAAACCCCAACTACACACAGCCCTGAAGAACCTTTGAGAAGGTGGCCAAACTAGGTAATCTCCAAAGGGTCCTTCCCACCTCAACTATTCTGCGCTTCAGTGATACAACAAAGATATTAGTTTTCAATAGGACTCTGACAATTTGGCAGGATTTGTGCAGGCACAGATATGAGGCTTTGATCCCAGCGAGAAAAACAGCTACAATCTAAACCTTATTCGGTCAGGATTTTAAAAAACAAGCTTTTCTCAGGAGATTTTTAAAATGCAGTACAAGTAATTTGGAAATTCTGGGAACAGATTAGCAAAATTATGCAGGAATTTCAGCACGCTGTGATATTTCTGTCTCCTAACTTGGTTTTAGAAACTGCCTAAGAATTGTTCAATACATGTTAAGAGACCTTCATCTTCATCTTCTGTCTTCGTTTAACCAGCAACTATTGAAGCTGAGTCTTTCTTCATTTCCTAAACTATCCTTCTTGATTTCTCAGGATTTAGTAATCTTTACTAAAGCTCCACAATATATAAAGGCTTTTGCTGGGTGTTTATATATCACATCTATTCCTTCTCTTTTTTCCCCCCCTGCTTTTCCTGTATGAATATATTTCCTTTATATATAAAATATAATATATAATCACAGAATCAGAGAATCCAAGAATCACAGAACTTTAGAGGTTGGAAGGAACCTCCAGAGATCATTGAATCCAACCCCCCTGCCAAAGCAGGATCCCCTAGGGTAGTTAACACAGGAATGCATCCAGATAGGTTTTGAATGTCTGCAGAGAAGGAGACTCCACAACCTCTCCGGGCATCCTGTTCCAGTGCTCTGTCACCCTCACTGTAAAGAAGTTTCTTCTCATGTTGAGCTGAAACCTTCTATGTTCATTTGTAACCAATGCTCCTTGTCTTATTGCTGCTGACCAGCAATAAGACAATGGCTCCATGCACTTGACATCCATCCCTCGGATATTTGTATACATTGATCGAGTGTCATAGAATCATAGAATGGTAAGGTTGGAAGGGACCTCAAGGATCAGCTAGTTCCAACCCCCTGACATAGGCAGGGACACCTCCCACTAGAACAGGTCGCTCAAGGCCTCGTCCAACCTGGCCTTGAACACCCCCAGAGAGGGAGCAGCCACAACCTCCCTGGGCAACCTGTTCCAGTGCCTCACCACCTCACTGGAAAGAACTTCCTCCTAACATCCAGTCTAAATCTCCCCTCTGACAGTTTAAACCCATTCCCCTCATCCTGTCGTTACAAGACCTTGTAAATAGTCCCTCCCCAGCCTTCCTGTAGGTCCCCTTCACATACTGGAAGGCTACTATAAGGTCTTCTCAAAGCCTTCTCTTCTCCAGGTTGAAGAGCCCCAACTCTCATAGCCTGTCCTCATAGCAGAGCTGCTCCAGCCCTCTGATCATCTTTGTGGCCCTCCTCTGGACCCGCTGCAACACTTCCATGTCCTTCCTGTGCTCTAAGTCTTCTCTTCTCCAGACTAAAGAGCCCCAAGTTTCTCAATCTCTTAAGTGTAATCAAATGTGTTCCCCCTTTCCTTCCCTTCCTACACACACAGAGCATATTCTGGCTTCGTTTTTTGTGTTTGAAAGTCAGAAGAAACACATTAATCTGAACAGCTGGGTAACTTCCATGCTACATGCAAACCAGTTTAAAAAGTAACAAACCTCAGGAAAATGAAAACAAACCTGCAATGGCTCAAATTGTAGGTCCGATACAAATCTCTCACTGTTCAGGAGATTGTGTTCATTGTCTTATATTTTTAGAAAATCCATTGCAAGAACTTAAAAAGGACATGTATTCTTTTGCATTGTGGCATATTGGAGAATTCCATTTTTATCTTGTAACTCTGTTCATCTGGGAACATGCAGTAGACCAGCAGGACAAGGTTCATTTCAGGAATTTGGCAAAGTAGGACAGTGTCTAGCAATGACAAAGAAAAAAAGAAACGTTTTTAAAGCTGCATGCTTCTAGTTTTCTGTTTACTTTTGTTCATGATTTGTAATACTGTAAAAGATGCAAAACTCAGAAAAGAGCTGGCTAGAGAAAATAAACTGAACATACAAATACTGCATTTTAATGCACAGAGTTTATTTCATGTGTGGAATATGCATGGAGTATGACCTTTCTCCTTGTTGGAAAACAAATGTTAGGACATTAAAAATTGCATATGCAGCAGTTTGGAATGATGGAATTGGATTTTCTCTCATTGTAGCATTGAAAATGATGCAGTTTCCCTGAGTTAATTCCAGTGTAATTCAAATATGGATTAAAATCCTGATGGGTCAAAAGGCTGCAGCTAATCTGCCAGTGTCATTGCTATTAAGTAAAGATTTTACAGGGCATACAAAACAATTAGTTGCTCTTGAGAGCAGATGCTTCGGAATCAGCCTGAACAGCAGCAGAGTGCTGTCAGTCTATAGGGCATTTCTTGAGGATTTCCCTTAAAAGGGAAATGTCAGGGGAACAGAACAACCCATCAGGAGATGGCAGCTCTCACTGGACAGGCTGATGAGGTGTGGGGTTGCCAAAGGCCTTGCTGAAGTCCAGATAGATCACATCCATGGATTCCACTAAAACAGTCACTTTATCGTAGAAAGTCACAGACCTCTGCAATGCCTTTGACACAGTCCTCCACAGAATCCTGCTTGCCAGGTTGGAGAGATACAGATTTGATAGGCAGACTGTTCAGTGGATAAGGAATTGGCTGGATGGTCACATCCAGAGGGTAGTGCTCAATGGCTTGAAGACCAGATGGAGAGCAGTGACAAATGGTGTACCTCAGGGGTCCATATTGGGACCTGTGCTATTTAATATTTTAATCAATGCTATAGACAGTGGGATTGAGTGCACCATCAACAAGTTTGCAGATGACGCCAAGCTGAGTGGTGTTGTCAATATGCCAGAGGGACAGGATGGCATCCAGAGGGACCTGGACAAGCTGGAGAAGTGGGCCCAAGTGAACTTCATGAGGTTCAACAAGAGCAACTTCAGGGTTCTGCACCTGGGCCGGAACAATCCTCACTATCAATACAGACTGGGGATGAGGTGATAGGAAGTAGCTCTGTGGAAAACAACTTGGGGGGTGCTGATGGACAAGAAGCTGAACATGAGCAGAGTGTGAGCTTGCAGCCCAGAAGGCAAATCGCATTTAACTCTATCTTCTGAGAAAAACTGACTGCTCATGGCTTGGATGGGCAGATGCTTTGATGGGTAAAACAATGGATGGCCTAAAGAGCGGTGGTGGATGGAGAAAAATGCATTCAGCAGCCAGTCACAAGTGTAACTGGAGAATAAAAGGGCATGGACAATAAATCTTATGAAGAATGACTGAAGGAGCTGGGACTGTTTAGTTTGAAAAAGAGGAGGCTGAGGGGAGACCTCATTGCTGTCTACAGCTGCCTGAAAGGATGTTATGGAGAGGTTAGTGCTGGTCTCTTCTCATAGGTAATTAGTGATAGAACAAGGGAGAATGGCCTCAAGTTGTGACTGAGTAGGTTTAGACTGGACATTAGGAAACATTTTTTCACAGTAAGAGTGGTCAAGCATTGGAATGGGCTGCCCAGGGAGGTGGTTGAGTCACTAAGCCCGGATGTGTTTAAAAGTCATTTAGATGTGGTGCTTGGGCATATGGTTTAGGGTGCACCTCATAGGTAGAGTTATCGGTTGGACTTGATGATCCTGAGAGTCTTTTCCAACCTGAATGTTTCTGTGATTCTGTGATGTTCCCCAGGGTTCAGTATTTGGGCCAGTTCTCTTCAATATCTTTATCAATGACCTGGGTGAGGGAATTAAGTACACCTTCAGTAAGTTTGCAGATGACACCAAACTGAGTGGGAGTGTTGATCTGCTCAATGTAGGAAGGCTCTACAGAGGGGCCTGGACAGGCTGGACTGATGAACCAAGGCAAATTATACGAGACTCAGTAAGGTCAAGTGTTGGGTCCTGCACCTGGGTCACAACAATCTTATACAATGCTTGGGAAAATGTAGCTGGAAGTCTTCCTAGTGGAAAAGGACCTGGGACTGTCAGTGGACAGCCAGCTGAACATGAGACGGCGATGTGCGTGTTCAGTTTTGGGCCCTCAGTACAAGAAAGACATTGAGGTCCTGGAGCAGGTTCAGAGAAGGATAATGAAGCTAATGAAGGGTCTAGATCACAAGCCTTGTGAGGAATGGCTGAGAGAACTGGAGTTGTTTAGCCTGGAGTAAAGGAAGGTGACCTTATTGTTCTCAACAACTAATTGAAAGCAGGTTGGAACAAGGCAGGGGCTGTCTCCTTTTCCCATGTAAAAAGTAATAGGATAAGAGGAAATAGCTTCAAGTTGCCTCAGGGAAGGTATAGACTGATTATTAGAAGAAACCTTTTCACTAGAAGGGTTATCAAACATTTAAATTCTATGATTTTTCTTTAAAAATTTTTGTATTATTTTCTAAAACTTCCAGACACCAGACAATGGTAACCTTTCTATTTATTAGCTCAAAGAAAGGTGTTTGCCGCCTCCTTTCAGAAGTTAGCATGAAGAATTCTGAATCACAATTCAAGATAATCCAGTCCAAGTTCACTGTCCAAACATCTATCCAGAAGAATAAATTACATAATGAGCTGCTTTTGTCTTGTTTAATCATCCAAATGACTAAGCCTTGCAAATATGACACCTCTCATAAATATATCTTTGTTCTTTGAGGTAACAACTCCATGCATTTCTTTTGCTGTTATTGTGACCAGTAAATAAAGGTGGTAAGAATGAGGGATTGAATGTCTTTGGGTCTTTTGAAATATCTGATTAAAGAAATGTGCCTTTTTAAGTTTAATAAAGAAATACTTTTATCAATGCCATCAAATTTTTGCAGGGAGAAATTCTACAGGTGCACAGGAATGAAGCAAAAAGCTTCTTCCATTTAATTTAGCTTTCTAAAATGATCAACTTCCTCAGGATGATAACCTTTCAAAAATCTCAAATATTACTTATTGATCCATCCAAAATAAAAGGGCAGAGTAGAACTGAGACATTGTTAAGAATTGTTAAGAATTCAGTTATTAAAATTTGGGTTATTTAAACAGTAGGTTAATCATTATCATTTACTGAGTGCTGTGTTAGCAACACTGAGTGCCCTGTTTCATTTAGTAAAACAAGATTAATAAATATTTAGTGTGCAGGCTGTCTCTGTGAGCTTTATATCACAATGATACTGCATTTTAGTTGCAAAATTGTGGAACTATACTTTTTTTTCTATTGGAAGTCACAGAGAGTTCTGAATGATGCTATGTTTCTGCAGTTTTTTACTCAATTTTAGTTTTATTAAAAGGTTACATTTAGTGGAAAACATGATATTTAGTTTTAACAGATGACCTAGAAGTATTTTCAAGGACTATACCTGCAGTTGATTGCTCTTTCCATTGTTTCATGGTTTTACAATCACATTTCCTCCAACCTCAGTATGTTCAAAATTCTCTTGATTACTTTCTGCCTCTGATTTCTCTGTCAGACTGGCAATTTGACTTCCATAGCTGCAAAATATAGGTACCAGTTCTAACTCCATCAATCTTATTCTCAAACAGATAGGTCTAACATTGATCTCAACAGCCAGATATCAAGATATCACATCAGCGGGGTCATATATTCCATGAATGATCCTGTCTTAACACTGCTGACCTTCCACTTAATATTTTTCATTGGAGGTCGAGTTCCAGACTGAGAGCTTTCATGGATTCACATCCTCTGTGAAGAAGACAGAGAGCTCCATAATAAGTGCACAAGCTCAGGCAAGTGGAAACAACAGTGGGCTTTTTAAACAGAATTTGAGACAGTGCCAGAAACTTAGTGCAATTTTCATGACTTGCAGCTTATTGATAGCATCATTCTTTAAAGGCTCGGTTTATGGAAGTCTCATTTCACCACCATACTGTCTTAGACTCTTTGGAAGTTTGGTTTGTTTTTCTTGTCTGATTCATGAGGTGAATAGTCAGCCTTGGATGGACTCACTCCATCCAAGTCCCAACACTTCTTTGAACCTAAATAGGAATCTAGATGTCCTCGAGCATTCTGCCTCATCCACTTCCTTCAGCAACCAGTGAAAAGCCAGGGCATTTTTAGACAGTTATTCAAATCTCCAAAGGCATTATTTTATTATTTTAAATTAGTTTGAGAAGGATCAGACTTCGATGATTAAGCTATGGGAGAGGTGGTCCTTTGAAAATGAGCCATTGGTGAATGATTATATATTTATATAGCAAGCAATAACAGCTACATAATCAGTCAGAAGAAATATGACACAGTTGTACAAAATATTTCAGGTGAGAAAGGTATAATATTTTGACAAGAATCCTCTTAAGGTCAACATCTTTCATCCCACTGTTATTGCACATTTGCAATGGTGTTGCCTAAGCTAATACCTAAGGACTTTTTAAGTAGTCGTGCATGTTCAGAAAGTAATAACTTGAAGTTTAAAATAGTCACCCTTCACAGACTGTGGAGAGATATTTAATGATGACAAAGCATTGCACCAGATATCTGTCTTTGCAAGAGACCAACTGCCCCTTAGAAATGAAAGTTTCTTTCCAAGAAAGGAAGAATTTGATAAAGAGATCATTGGACAACTAAATTAGATGCAGATTACTGACTTTAAGATGTCTATATGAAGTGCATGCAACTGCATCCGTTTGTACTCTAAGAATTCACAGAATCACAGAACATTAGAGGTTGGAAGGGACCTCCGGAGATCATAAAATCTAATCCCCCTGACAAAACCAAGATCACCTAGGGTAGTCCGCACAGGAATGCATCCAGGTGGGTTTTGAAAGTCTCCAGAGAAGGATATTCTGCAACCTCCCTGGGCAGCCTGTTCCAGTGCTCCGTTATCCTCATTGTAAAGAAGTTTCTATTCATGTTGAGGCTTCCATGTTTAAGTTTGTATCTATTGTTTCTTGTCTTATTACTACACATCATCAAAAGGAGATTGGCCCCATCCACTTGACACTCACCCCTCAGATACCTGTGTACATTGATCAGATCTCATCTCAGTCTTCTCAAGATCAAACAGCCTCAGGTCTCTTAGTCTATCTTCATAGGAGAGTTGCTCAAGTCCCCTGATCATCCTTGTGCCTCTCCATTGGACTCTCTCTAGCAGATTCCCATCTCTCTCGAATTGCAGAACCCAAAATTTGACACAGTATTACAGGTGTGATCTCACCAAGACAGAGTAGACGGGAAGAAGAATTCATATCCTAAGGGAAGATTTAAAAACATTTAGAAGAAAGATTTGGGCTTCTGATATCTTATTCCCACTAGTTCATAGCTTCCATTCATCATTGCAGTTTGTGAATACCTTCTAGAAGCTGTGAAATGAATCAGTTTGGTCATGTGCAGACTGATCTTTCCCAAATCCTGGATGTTAATTTTAAATATTATTAAACTTTCACCTTTTGTTTATTTGCAGTATATCTCAAGAGAAATGATGTTTGCTACTTGATAGATTTTTTTACCCCATTAAAGTCTGATGCACTAATGCTGCTGGCCCATTTCTGCATGCAAATAAGGATGCATAATATGCATAGACATAAAATTGTGGGATATAACTGATGATACAATAAGCAATTTATGAAGAGTAGTGATATACTGAAAATACAGGTCTTAGCCTGTTCATATTTTTATTAAGAGGATGCACAGAAAACCCAGTGAAAAAAATACCAGAAGGTGTTTTTTAACAGATTTTGTTATTCTTTTTGTTTCAATTTATTTTTCATCAAACCACCATGATTTTTTTTTTAATCTTTAGGTTTACAGCCTGTGTTTCTGCACTTACACTTCAAAGATATATTTTACAGAACAGAGCTTTAACTCATTTATCAAAACTAACTGCCACCTACCCTTCAATGTGAAGCAGCTTCTAGCTAATAATTTACTGTCAAGGTGAATTTGTTTGTATGTATTTTTAAGTGATTGTCAGACTTCTGTATACCTAAATAATTCTCAGTTCATTCTAGTGAGAAGAGAGGAGGAAAAGTGTAGCTGAAAGCTCTCTGCAAACTGCTGAATAGGGTATATTGGGTGTGTCTTCTGTAGGAAGCTGCTAGAAGCAGCCAGCTTCAAGATGGACCTACTGCCAGCCAAGGCTGAGCTCAGCAGCAGCAGAGGTGAGACCTCTATGACAATGTGTTTAAGAAGGGGCAAAAAACCTACATGGCAGAAACTATAGTCAGAGAGGAGTGCAAATACGTGAAGTGTAGTGGTGTATGGAGAGGGTAGGTAGCTAAACACCACACACATCCCCACAGTGGGATGAAGGAATTGAAAAAAAAAAAAAAAAAAAGTGGTTTGAGATAAAGACAGTTTAACAGGACAGAAAAGGAAGGGAAAATAATAATAATGATAAAACAACATACAAAACAAATGATCTGCAAGGCAGTTGCTCATCATCCACTGATTGATGCCCAGCTTAGTCCCTGAGCAGTGATCTGTCTCTCCCAGCCAACTGTTCCAAGGCCATACCTGAAGAGTATCCAGTATGCATCCAATTCTGGGCTGGCCAGTTCAGAAGGGACAGGGAAGTAATGGAGAGAGTCCAATGGAAGGCCACAAAGATGAATAGTAGACTGGAGCATCTCTATTACAAGGAAAGGCTGAGAGACCTGGGGCCCTTTAACCTGGAGAAAAGAAGACTGAGAGGGAATCTTACTAATGCTTATGAATTTATAAAGAGTGGAGGTCAAGAGGATGGGGCTGGGCTCTTTTCACTTGTGTCTATTGATTGGACAAAGGGCAAAAGGCACAAAATAGAACACAGGAGGTTTCACTTAAACACAAGGAAAAACTTTACTTTGAGGGTGACACCATATGGTGTCACCATATGGCATGGAATATCCCTTTAACCTGTTTGGGTCAGCTGTCCTAGTTGTGTTTCTTTCAATCTTCTGGTGGAGCCCCAGCCTCCTCACTTGCAGGGTAGTATGAGAAAGTGAAAAATCTTTGGTTTCATGTAGCACTGATCAGCAGTAACTAAAATATCAGTGTGTTATCAACATTATTCTCATCCTAAATCCATGCTGAATGCTACCAGCTACTGGGAAGAAAACTAACTATGGTAGCAGAAACCAGGACAGAGAGAAACAACTATTCAGGTAAGGAGAGTGAAGAAGAAGCTCCAGCAGCCAGAGCAGAGACACCCCTGTTGGCCATAGTAAAGACCATGGTGATGCTGTCTCTCTGAAGCCCATGGAAGTTAATGGTGGAACAAATACCCACCTGCTGTCTGCAGAGGACCTTGTGCTGGAGCAGGTGGATGAGCACAAAGTTGGAAGTCTATGCTAAAACAGGCTCCTGATAAAACTGGTGGACATATGGAAAGAGGAGTCTGTGCTAGGAGTAGATTTGCTGGCAGGACTTGTGGCTCTGTGGGTAACTCGTATGCTGGAGCAGTCTGCTCCTGAAGGACTGCACTCTGTGGAAAGGGCCCATGCTAAAGCAGTTCATTAAGAACTACAGTCCATGGGAAGGACTCATGTTAGAGAAGTTTGTGGAAGAATGTCTTCCATGGAAGGTACCCCACACTAGAACAGGGCAAGGGTGTGTGGAGTCCTCCTTCTGAGGAGAAAGCAATGGCAGTGACAATATGCGACGAACTGGCTGCATTCCTCATTCCCTGTTCCCCTGAGCCACTCAGGGGAAGGAAGAGAAATTTGGGAGTCAAGTTGAGCCTAGGAAGAACAGAGGGTTGAGGGAAGGGAGTTTAAGTATTTGGTTTTATATCTCATTATCCTGCTCTGATTTGGTTGGTAAAACTTTAACAAATTTCCCTATGCCTAGTCTCTTTCCTTGTCCTAATGTCAACCCATAAGTCTTTCAATATATTTTCTCTCCCCTGTCCAGGTGAGGAGAGTGATAGAGCAGATCTGGTGAGCACCAGTTGCTTGGAGTAGAAACAGCAGCTTATGGTTGAGATGAAGTTTGAGGATCTGTATGATGGAGAGAATTTGGATGCAATGATAAGAGAATCAAATACTCATTCTGATGAGAAAAAAACAAACACAAAAAACAAACAAAACAAACAAACAAAACAAAAAAAAAAAATCAAAAAACCCCACAAAACCCCAAAAAACAAACCAAAAAACCAACAAACCAAAACTCATCAACCACAAAACTACCATTTATTTGGAGTTAAAATTAATCCTAGTTTCCAAGTAGAAAAGTCTTCTGGCTCAATTTTTTTTTTTTTTTTACTACATTGGTTTCCCAATGTAAGTTACTGAATCACATTCACTGTGTTTTGAGACCTCTCAGAGCAATGCTTAGATTGTTTCCCATTTTGAACATAAAACACATGAGATGCATGCAACAGTCTGCTTTACAGAAGCAAACACAAAAATTATTCTGGATTTTTGACAAATAAAAGAAAAATGATGCAGTTTTTTTTTCCAACAAAATGAATTGACACCCTTAAAAAGAAGAGGGGAAAAAAAACCCCAAAAAAAATCATCCCTAAATATTTAAACATTAGCCATAGATCAGAAGCTTCATTAAGAATGAAAAATGAAGTGTTTTGTCAATATATGTTATCAATATACTGATGGGAATGTTAATGAATTAATAAAGTATTCAATTAATATGAAATTTGAATTAGCAGATAGTGCCATATGTAGAGTGCTGAAGAGCAGTAAACCAATTAATTGATTTTAATAAATGTCCAGAAGTTTCACAGAAGTTCAGGAAGCTCATAGAGTCTTTGAGTATCTGCATGGCTATGGCATGTTCATAAACAAACATAGGATCTTTCTGTTTCAGATCTGCAGAGGAGAAATTCACATGAATTCTGGCAGAGGCTCCTGCTGATTCTTTTGACACTACAGCGTTTAGAATTAAGCCAACCTCCCTGCTGCTTTGCAATGCAAAGTGAATGGGAAAATTAAGGGTAAATTACCACCAGCATGCATGATATGCCTCAAAATCTGCTCCTGGATGCAAGATCAAAGCATTTTACTTTCAGCAGATGTAACAGGAGGCCATTATGAACACTTGTCTAATGAACCATGTCCAGCTCCATGAACCATATCCAATTGTGTGGGTTTTGAAAATACTGTGCAGAGGAGTCTACCACAAAGTTATGTTCAAGATGGGATTTTTATCCCAGTAACATTCCCTTTTATTTCTGGAATTTTCACAAGCCCAAACCTTGAGAATTACTCCAACAGACTGTGTAAAGATCGCCATCTCTCAGCGTGGGGGTACACTATGATATACAGACTGTTACTCTTGTGGAGATCTTTATCTGAAATGCTGTGTTTCTGCTTCCCACTCCTCCCTAGGGAAAGGCACCTTCAGTTTATCAAAACCACTGTGGGAATGTGAGATCCACTGACTTATCCCTAGGTTACTGTGATGGTTTGGGAGTTCCTCGCCCCCCTGCACTTTGTAAAATCACCCAGACTAGACTCAGCCGGCTGGAAGTTAAGGACTGAAGCTCTATTTACAGCTCAGCACAATATACAAGCAGATATATACACAATATACAGGAATATTTACAGAAATATACAAGTTAAAGGTAATACAGAAACACAACACCCCTCCCAGAAATCAGAGTCCCCAGGAGGGGCTCCCAACCACTCTTCCACCTTCTACCCACCCCTATACCTTGCCCTAGGGTTTGCCTTATGTGCAAGGTGAGTTTGGAGGATCTGCCAGGGGCGTTAGAAGGAGAGTGGTTAGTTAGGTTAGCAGACAGGCCAGCAGACAAAAATCCACAGCTAGAGAGACAGAGACTCTTTGAGTGTCTTATCTATGATTGTGTTCTTGTTCTTAGAAATCTCAGCAAGCCTATGAGCAAAGTAGACATCACCATTGTTTTCTTTTCACAGCCTATAATGTTATTCTTTTCATAAAAATATTCCAGTCAGCCTCAAACCAGCACAGTTACCTTTTGCTAAATATTTTTGTTGTAATGATATGAAGCTACCTCCTTGTAGTACTTTTGCCCATGTGGTATGCACTGGTTAAGATTACCCTTCTCTGTAAAGCAGATGAAATAGTTTTGAAACTGGCAGCTCTGCTTCCACAGAAAGCCTTTATCCAGGTAACACATACGAGGCTGTATGATGTGGATTGTGTTGCTCTCTGAGACTCTATTAATAGACAATTTTGGGTTTTCACCCCAGCAGGGGGGGACTGTTAATCAGTTTTTCTTCCCTAAGAAATATGATCAAAGTTCAGAGTTAATTTCTCCAAACAGCGGAATGGGTGAGGCTAGTTATTCTGAAAGAGGCCCACATTTGCTCTCCTTGTACCAGTTTCAGGTTCACTGCACACTGACAGGCCCAAATCTGCATGAGAATGTGGCCTTGGCTGCCTGCCCCAGTCCATCAGGGTTATGTCTCCCTGGCATCATCACAGCTCTGCAGTCACTGCATTGTTCTAGGCTGGAAAATCCCTCCCTCCTGCCGAGGAACGGCTCCACAGCAGCCCATGAATATCATTCCACCAGCCAAGTTCCCTCTGCAAATGACATCCTGCACCACTATGCTCTTACAAGGCCTTGCCATCCCCTAGATGTGCATCTGCCTACCCATAGCAACTGCTGGAGGCTGTGTCACCCTTGGCAAGGCCACCCCACTCAGAGCAGCTCCGTACCTGAATTATCTACTGACTAATGCCGCTTCAGCTGCTGTCTTTGTTTAAATGGGCACTGGGGGAAGAGAGAGCTCTAAAATTACTTTCAAAGTAATTAAAGAAACACCTCCACCCACCCCCAGGATTGGATAGAAATACAGAATATATTCAAAGATTAAATGGAAGGTGCTGCTAACAACTGCAAACTACAATGCAAAGCAATGCAGAAGCATATGAATTATACACATAGAATCCTGTCAAGACCAAATATTCTCCAAACCTCCCTCCAGGCAGACCAAAACCAAAACCCTAGGACCCCTTTTCCTCTGCCACCTGGGGTTCACTATAAGCCCCAATGCTCTTTCTTCCCCCCTCCACTGTTAGGCTAGCTCAGGCTGGCCAGTCCCAAACTACAACTCCTCTTTAGTTGGGTCAAAACAAGCTTGTGATACTCCCCCATTGTTACCACTTAGGAGAGCGAATCTCCCCAGGGAGGAGAGGGAAGAGAAAGAACTGGCTTTGCTGCCAGCCTAAATAAAGTAAGACAAAAGAATTATGGAAGTGAAATAACCTCAGGATTACAATTTGCTGTCTGGTCCTGGCTGCTCTGGACCTCTTGGAGGGCTGTACTCCATAGTCCTTAAAGACATAAGTCTTAACTTAGGACAGCTATGAGTCAGACTTCATATGGGATTCTATTAATAAATATGCACATTGCTCCACTGCAGTGCCATAGCACACAAAGGCTTTTGGAAGACACTGACTTATGAATGTGAAGCTGTGCAGTGCATCATCTTCTCCTTTATAATATTTTTTTTTTTCATTTAAATGTTTATTTCTTACTGAGATGTCTGAGGCCCTATATCTGCAGCCAATACTCTGGTATTGTGTGAAGGATTACAAAGAAAAAATGGTAACAGTAAGAGAGGTTTTGTGCATATTTTTCTTTTAGGACATAAATCAGTAGCGCTAGAATATATTGTATGTATGTTTATATGTAGCTAACCTGCGTATGTGCCTATATGTATGTATATGTACATCTGTGTCAGTGTAAAATACATAGTTTTTTTCTTTTATAATGCAAATATTAAGTTGCTGACATGTAGTTTATAGAGTGGACAGACTCAATTATTTTACTCTTAAAAAAATAAAAACACAGTAAAATAATATTGCTCTTAATGAATTGGAGATGGAGAGATGGATCATAGAATCACAGAATCATAGAATGGTAAGGTTGGAACATCTAGTTCCAGCCCCCTGCCATAGGCAGGGACACCTCCCACTAGTACAGGTCACTCAAGGCCTCGTCCAGCCTGGCCTTGAACACCCCCAGAGAGGGAGCAGCCACAACCTCCCTGGGCAACCTGTTCCAGTGCCTCACCACCCTCACTGGAAAGAACTTCCTCCTAACATCCAGTCTAAATCTCCCCTCTGCTGGTTTAAACCCATTGCCCCTTGTCCTGTCATTGCAAGACCTTGTAAATAGTCCCTCCCCAGCCTTCCTGTAGGCACCCTTCAGATACTGGAAGGCTACTATAAGGTCTCCTTGAAGCCTTCTCTTCTCTAGGTTGAAGAGGCCCAACTCTCTCAGTCTGTCCTCATNCGTGAATCCTTAACACAATACAGATACAGGATAAATGAGAATTCTCTCAAAACCTTCCCCTCAACCAGGCTAAACCACCAAACCCCAGTGCTCATTTTCTCCCCACCTCCATTGTCTCCCATTAGGCCCAAGCAGGCCTGATTGCGCAGCTCAAAATTCAGTCTTGAAGGCTGCAGGCAGGTTTATGCCCACATAGTTACCACAGATAAGAGTCCCTCTGGAGATCCAAAAGCAAGAGAGAAAAAAGAGATAGATTTGATTTGCTGCCCACTTGTAAAGTGATAGCAGGATTATGGGATTGAATAACAAAATTACAATTTCTGGAGACGACCAGGTCTGTCCCCTGGGACAGGACTTTCTCTGTGGTCTTCTTAAAGGAACCTGGGACCCCTCAAACTACAACATAAGGTATAACATGAATCATAAAATCACAGAGTCACAGAATATTAGGGGTTGGAAGTGACCTCAAAAACATCATGCATTCTGTTACAGACCATGTTCATATGCATAAAGAGAGTAGGGTTTTGCTCGGTGATTTTCCTGATGAATTAAACTAATTTTTTTTTTTAAGAGGGAAAAAAAATGGAGAGAGAGATAGAGAGAAGACATCTTATTTTTGATTTAATTTATTTCAGTCTTAAAAGGATGACAAATGCCCAGATATCAAATATCCTCAAATAAAACTTTACTGGGAATTTGCTATTAATAAAGAAACACTTGCAGAAATAATAGGCTTCCATTTTGAAAAGTAATACAATTGCATTGCTTTCTTGCAAGGTGAAGATTGAGCACGACATAAAGGTTAGATATTGACATGAAAATCCTTCTGTTCATTCTAACCTTTCTGTAGAAAAAAAATATACTGCTTTGTGCTAAGTGCTTTGTTTTTCATATTTGCATTCAGAATTTGGAACAGAGAGTTGACTTTGTGCTAATTCCCAGGACACTTTTTTT
>WBNM01016745.1:9486-23018 GCA_013399055.1 Ramphastos sulfuratus | reverse complement strand
TTTTTTTTTTTTTTAATGAAATGCTTAAGTATTTGCATGGGAAAGATGCTTTTAAATAATGTACAAAGTGATGAATATTTAGAAAAATCATAGCTTTATAATGTCTTGGGTGCCATCCAGATATTTTTAAATGTTAACATCTTAAATTAAACAGCTCTCTATTAAACTTAAGATAAGCCCGTGCCAGAACTTTTAACTAGGATGTCCTTCACATTTGGAGCTTCGAGAGGACAAATTTTAATCTACATATCCAAATGTGATGTGACACAATTAATTTGTCTATATAGAATGTTTATCTTTCTGTTTGATACTGAAGATGCTCTGTGAGTCTGTATATTAGTATTGTAAAATGTGTTTTTGTGGCCATTTGAGCTAAATTTCTATCCCAAAAAATTGGGAACAGAGAAACTTAGAAGTGGAAGAATATTGGAGTCTCTGAGTAGAGAGGTGAACATTCCAGGGATAGGTCATAAAATGTCAACAATGGATTAAGTTAATATAATTTCATTGGAGCATCAAAAGCTTTATGTCTGGAAGCACAGCTTGCATCTTCCCCTTTGCTGCTTCTGCTGCTTCTGCTACTCTCATTACTATCTTTCCCCATCACTGTTTTGGCTGCTACTTTGCTGCTTCACCACCACTTGACCCCCACCCCCATCTTCTTTAAGGTTACTATATTCTGTAATACTTTATTCTCTCTATACTGTTATATTTAGTTTAAACTGTAAAAATACAATTTCATTTTTTCCAGCCTTCCAAATTCTGAGTTGTAGTGAATTTACTCTCTGTGGGGCAGGTTACTGGGGGAGGAATCCACTCTAACCCATCACAATTTTTCATGTGGGCTCTATCATCTCTTTACCTCCTTTTTTAAAAGTGTTTTCCACGCTGCAGTTTCAAAGGAGGGCGACCCAAGGTGACATCAAAGGATGTTGCAGATGAGTGTTCTAAGCCACTTAAAGAATCACTGTCAAAGATATTAGGAAAAGTTACTTTAACATGAATCTGTAAAAGCATGATTTAAAATCTGATGGCAAAGTTCACTATATTCCTTAGTAAGTGGGAGAAATATACTAAGGTAAATTGACTTGAGGTTGGGGTGGAATGATTTTACACAGGCACTAGGTTAAAAAGGGTTAAGGCATGTCCTCCCATTGGGTCACAAGGATCAGAATGGAATCCTCTCAGAGAGGAGTCCAGATAAGACTATTTCCAGTCTTAGTCTTGGATGTTATGAGAATCACCCAGACTAGACCTAGCTGGCTGGAAGTTAAGGAATGAAGCTCTATTTACAGCTTAGCACAATATACAAGCAGATATAGACAGAATATACAGGAATATTTACAGAAATATGCAAAGGTAATGCAGAAACACAACACCCCTCCCAGAAATCAGAGTCCCCAGGAGGGGCTCCCAACCACCCTTCCACCTTCTTCCCACCCCTATACCTTATCCCAGGGCCTGCCTTATGTGCAAGGTGAGTTTGGAGGATTGGCAAGGGGAGTTAGAAGCAGAATGATTAGTTGAGTTACACAGCAGAAGCCCAGAAGACACACCAGCTCCCAGAGAGAGAATTTCTGTCTTATCTATGTTTGCGTCTTTGTTTTTATACATCTCAGCAAGCCTATGAGTGAAGTAGACATCACCATTGTTTTCTTTTCACAGCCTATAATCTATTTTTTTCATTAAAATATTCCAATTAGCCTCAAACCAGCACAGTCTAAGAGAATTTGGGTACAACTATTTCAGTGACAGTGATTAACATGACATTGTGGATCCTATATAACTTTAAGGAAGCAGCAGTTTAAGATTCATTAACACCGTTATGATAAGTCACAGATTAGGATGTATGATTATATATCAATGTTTAATCAGCCAGTAATTGGTTATAATCAATAAAGTGAGTTAGATAAGGATTCAACAAAGTTCTCAAAGCAAATCACACACAAATCTATGAGTGTATATATATAATATATGTGTGTGTGTGTATATATATAAAGAGAGAGAGAGAGGTTAGCTGATAATTGCTTCCATTTTTGCAAATTATAGTAAATTTTGGTACCAAATGACTTCTAGGATTTTACAAAATCCATTATTCATGTCTCACTTCATTGGCTTTTTTGTTGTTTTTTACAAACAAAAAATCTACCTTTTCATTGGTCTTTGCAGGTGGAGAGGTTTTTTCCTTCATCAGCTTCATCAGTGAACAGTCAGAGTCAGGCCTGAGAGGTGTCCCAGCTCAAGGAGAGGTGCTGAGACTCAGATCACTATGATTCTAGAGAGGTTCAATGGGCCTTACTTAGGACTGGTACTTAGAATGTCAGAATATGACAGTTATAGTGGCCATTACTGTTGTCAGGCAAACCTGACACTCTTGAAAGTGGGCTGTGATCTAGGAAGGAGGAGATTTTGGTATATTTCACAAGGTACTAAACTGATTCAACTCACAGCCTGCGACTGGGTGGGTTTAGACTGGACATTAGGAAACATTTATTCACAGAAAGAGTGATCATGCATTGGAATGGGCTGCCCAGGGAGCTGTTTGAGTCACCAACCCTGGATGTGTTTAGAAGTCATTTGTATGTGGTGTTTGAGGATACGGTTTAAGGGTGAACTTTTTAGTTGGACTTGATGATCCTGGGGGTCTTTTCCAACTGGAATGTTTCTGTGATTCTGTGAAGATCAGAAAAAGTCAGATTCTTCCAGTTCATTACATTTTGTAACTAAACAAAAATACAATGGATAGTGCTGAAATTGAAATGCAGCTCAAGGAGCAGGGGGTAGGTCTGCAACATCACAGAGGTTTGTTGATTCTCTTTTCAGGTGGAAGCCCCTTTGGATAAAATGTTGACTTCTGCTGAAGACAAAGTAGTTTGCCAAGTCATAACTCCAGGGAGCTGGCAATTAAGTAGCAGATCAACTGTTAGAAAACTTTGATGTCCTAATAATGTTCATTTGGGAACCTTCTGACAGGGAATTCTCTGAAGGCTGGTGAGTCTAGAAGGAAGAATCTAGCATCAGAAATCTTAAAATCTGGCAGAAGACATAAGAAGAGGGATTTTTGTTTTGTTGGTTGGGGTTTTTGTTTCTTTGCTTTTTTGTTTTGGGTTTTTTTTGCTTGTTTGCTTTTGTTGTGTTGTGGGATTTTGGGTTTTGCTTGGTTGGTTGGTTGGCTATTTTTTTTTTATTGTTTGGTTTTGGTTTTATTTTATGTTAAATGTACATTTTCAATTGCAGGACCAAGATAAGCAAGAAACAAACTATTTGGAAACACTGTAGATGGACCTCACTTTTAAAAAGGATCCCCCATGTAAGATCATGAATACCTGCAGGGTCTGACCTATGACCTATAGCTGTAATTCCTGAAGGCTTACAAGAAATCGACCTACTGAGCGTGCTGTTTTGATTACTTTTTTTACTTCCTATCAGCAAAAATTCAGCTGCCTCTGCATAGGTGATTACAGCCATCCAAGAAATGCTGTTTTCTGAAAGACATCTGCATGGGTCTGGAATGTATGACACAGGATCTAAATGACACTATCACACTCCCCTTTCTCAGTGGAAATCCTTATTTAAATTTCAGCTCAGACTTAGGACACCAGAGTGCCTGGGTCTTGCTGTCCCACTTACACAAAAGAAGAAAGAACCCAGACAGTCTGATAAATAAACCACTAATGAAGCTTAAAGCTATGGAATACAGATATTAGATCCAGCTCCAATTCAATCCATAACCATGCTGTTTATTTTTCTTTCTTATTGAAATATATGGTAAATATATACATATACTTATCTATACACCTACATATGCATATGCATATATATATATATATATATACACATAGCATATGTATGCATAGTAATTTACATTTACATTTATAGGTATAAAGGCCTGAGAAATCCATTAGAAAAGTTAGTCTCATTTTTAGTATAATGTCAGGTGGAGAACTTTATTGAATAAATTTGGAGCCATGTCTATAACTTGAGAATAGAATATTTTTATCAAGTTACTCAGTTCTTGGTTAAGCCTGAATTTAATTACCTTCCAGGTGGAAAAATACATGCCTTTCCACTCAGTCTGATTGTGTGCAGATTTGAAAATCTGGTCTCATTGGGCCTTTTTATTTTACATGAGAGAACACTTTCTTGCCATAACACCTCTTTTGAGGTAGGTTTTTTTGGGGGGGGAAGAGCAAGTAGAATTGATTCATTAATTTAAGATTTGACTCTGAAGCCATGTTTTATTTGGATTATATATTTTTCCTACGTTCTGTTGAACATTATGTGATTTATCTTGAATTTACTCATAAATTCAGCTTTCTTTTCTAGTTTCTTTGTCCATGTTTTGAAACGAATCTTCAAATCATTCAAACCTATAGCAGCCATGTCAATGTTTCTAATAGCAGTCTCACTAATTTAATTTATGGAAGTAAGTGAAAGAAGTAAGTACATTGGCTAAACATGGAAGGTCACATTTGCTTTGTAGCAAAACTTTGGTTTGAAAGACTCTTGTATGTAGGCACTGGATACTCTTTAAAGTAAAACTTCATTTTCTGCTTTCAGACATATGCCACTGGCTGCACAAGAGCCTATTGTTCACAAAGCCTAGCGAATTCCATTTGGTCTATCAAAATAACCCAGATTCACTATTGCTTATCACTCCCTTCTCCTGTCATACATGCTGAACAACAATAAAGCCTATTATTCACCACTAGAGTCGAAAGTGCAATTTGACAAGATGAGGATAGCTGAAAAGTTGCTTCAGGAAGTGATGCTTTCAAACCTTCCTACTAACCTCATAGAATACGAATATCTGTGGTAGATGATTAGATAATCAGAAAGTGTAGATTAAATATGGGGAGATGGATTGTATTTCTTCTTAAATGAGTACAATGCAAGAAAGTCATACAAGAGTATTCTCTTTGCTCCTTAGAGGAGCAGAGGCATCATGTAGGAGAAAAGAACACAGCGAGCCTTGGCTCCATTGCATTATGTATTAATAAATATCTTCCGGAAAAACTGAGTAAGTGGCAGTGAGAAAAGGCTGTTTGGCTCTGTATGACTGAGCTGCTCCAGGAAATGTTTCTGTGTCTCAGTTCAGTCTCAGACAGCTCTAGCAGACATGGTTTAACCTTGCTAATTTATTACATTTCAGAACTGACTGAACTGTAAAATACAGTAAAGCAGCCTAACATCAGCTGTGGCATTCTGCTGCTATATTGATGAAATAATGCACACATAAGAATAAGAGAACTTCCTGTTCCAGAAAATACAAGGAATGAAGAAAGGAGATGACAAATAATTTTTTTTAAAATTATTAATAGAAAATTTAGTCAGAAGATATATCCAAGATATTCTGTTCTATGATCTGTGACCTCAGCCAAAGCCTTTCTGAAACTTTTTAAAAGGCTTTCAAACTGTATGCAAAATAGGAGTGCTCATGGAAACCAAGGGCCACAAAAATGGTCTTCCAAACAGATTTACAGATTACACTGGCTTGGAAGGGACCCTTAAAGGTTATCTTGTCCAAACCGCCCTTCAGTGGGCAGGGACACCTCCAACTACATCAGGCTGCCCACAGCCACATTGAGTCTCTAGTTGAATGTCTCCAGGACAGGGCTTCAGCAACATCCCTGGATAACCTGTTCCAGTATTTTACCTCTGCCATTGTAAAGAATTTCTTCCTTATAGAGATTTGTTTCTCTTTGGGTTTTGAAGATAGATGGGATATAACTGTGTGAATAAATTCCAAAGAGACGTGCTAATTTACCTTGCTAATACTAGCACTGTTAAGAGAGTTCCCTTTGGAAATGGAGGCCACTAGTAGGAGACAAATTCAGGTAATTGCATAGTAGTAAAGCTCCATTGGAACCCCAAATTTCCATAGAGGTTTCAGCTTTATATCTCTGATACAAAAATACTATCAGTGTAAGTTCAATGGTTCTTCCAGCACCAGTCTACTAGTTGGAAATAGAAAAGGCAGAAGACCAAAGACCATAAGTAGTCCTGCAAAGACAGATTAATCGTCTCAGCAAGGAGGCCCAATGCATCTGCGGCTTTCCAGCTGTGACAGAAGAATCATAGAATGTTCTTCTGAGAAGGGACCTCAAGGATCATCTAGTTCCAACTCCCCTGCCATAGGCAGGGACACCTCCCACTAGTACAGGTCACTCAAGGCCTCATCCAACCTGGCCTTGAACACCTCCAGGGAGGGAGCAGCCACAACTTCCCTGGGCAACCTGCTCCAGTGCCTCACCACCCTCACTGGAAAGAACTTCCTCCTAACATCTAGTCTAAATCTCCCCTCTGTCAGTTTAAACCCATTGCCCCTAGTCCTGGCATTACAAGATCTTGTCCCTCCCCAGCCTTCCTGTAGGCCCACTTCAGATACTGGATACTGTTTCACTTTTTCACTGAGTAACAAAACTCAAATTCATTTGGATGTCTAGCAATGCTGCCCTGTGGCATTTTAATGGTTTGCTCCCCAGTAGTATTTTAGCTATGACAGACTACTTGCACAAATGCATACTTGAAATGCCCTTTATTCCTGCTTTAACAAAAAAGATACTGAAGTTCTCCATGAATACAGACTTTCACAACTGCATCACATTCTTGGCTACATTTTGGTTACAGAAGATGCTCTTTCTTTCTAGGTCCTGCTAAATTTGAACTAAACACTGATTACATCTTCAATGGCACCTTGATTTTTCATTGCTTTCTGTTTACCTTTCTGTTACATGTTCTTGTTTGGCAGAAGAATTGATCTGCATTGCTGTTGCACACTGCAACTCTTCCTTGTTTTATTGCTAACCCCAGCACTACATATAGAAGACTATTGCACAATGAATAATTAATCTGACAAATTTAGCCTCTTCAGATAGATTTCCTTTAATGCCTTTGTTTTGCAAAAGTATTTTTGGAATGTGAGTGGATTATACTCCACATTAATCATGCATCTATCTGACCATTTACTATTTATAATCAGAACGTGTTGGTTACTTGTAAGAGCCTTGCTAAGTTACATGTAATTGTTTCTGTTCTGCATTTGGCTGAACTTACCAAAACTGGCAGCCAGTTGCTTCTCTCTGTGTGTGTAGACCCAAATTTCTGCGCTGGCAAAATTCCATGGCTGCACCACCAGAGAATTAGGTGCTTTGCGTGACTTTTCTTTGTACAGAGCTTAACATTTCCTCTTCATTAATGTTTGTACCAGGTCAGCAGGACAGGAAAGAACTACAAGCAGAGTCAAATACATTTGTCTAAAACTTTGGTTAAGTGGTCATGGACAATTACTTGAAATAATAAGCCCGTGTAAAATTCCTCGTCAGTGATCATTAGTAGTGTTACTATTAAAATTATTGCTTTTACTTGTGTCCAAGATTTATTATGTAGCAAGGACTCTTAACTTTTATTGAAACACTAACGTGCAGAGTGGTAGTTTAAATTTTTGCTTTTCTCTTTAAAACTGGCATTTTCTTAAAGATAATTAATGACTGGCCATGGATATGTACTTCAGTAGATATTAAAGATTTCATAGAATCATAGAATCATAGAATGGTCCAGGTTGGAAGTGACCTCCAAAGGCCATCTAATCCGACCTGCAGTCAGCAGGAGCATCTTCAACTAGATCAGGTTGCCCAAAGCCTTGTTGAGCCTCACCTTGAATATCTCCAAAGATGGGGCCCCAGACACCTCCCTGGGTAACCTGTTCCAGTGTTCCACCACCTTCATAGTAAAGAATCTCTTCCTAAATTCAATCTAAATCTGCTCTTCTCTAGTTTGAAGACATTGCCCTTTGTCCTATCACCACAGGCCTTTGTAAACAGTCTCTCTCCACCCTTCTTGTAGGTGCCCTTCAGGTACTGGAAGGCTGCTATTAGGTCTTCCTGGAGCGTTCTCTTCTGCAGACTGAACAACCTCAGCTCCCTCAGCCTGTCCTCACAGCAGAGGTGCTCCAACTCCCTGACATTTTCATGGTCCTCCTCTGGACCCGCTCCATCAGGTCTAGACCTGGACACAGTACTCCAAGTGAGGTCTCACCAGAGCAGAACAAAGTGGCAGAATCACCTCTCTGGATCTGCTGACAACGCTGCTTTTGATGCAGCCCAGGATATGATTTGCTTTCTGGGCTGCAAGTTCACACTGTCTGCTCATGTCCAGCTTCTCATCCACCAGCATCCCCAAGTCCCTTTCCTCAGGGCTGCTTTCCATCACCTCACCCCCCCCAGTCTATATTGATAGTGAGAATTGTTCCAGCCCATGTGCAGGACCCTTCACTTGCTCCTGTTGAACCCCATGAGGTTCACCTGGTCCCACCTTTCCAGCCTGTCCAGGTTCCTCTCATGCCATCCTGTCCCTCTGACGTATTGACAACACCACTCAGCTTGCTGTCATCTGCAAGCTTGCTGATGGTACACTCAATCCCACTGTCTACAGCATTGATAAAAATATTAAACATCACAGAGAACTCTGGAGCCGTAACTGATTTTCTCTTTATAATGATACATACCATTTTACTTTTTTTTACCTTTTTTTTTAAATTTCTTTCATATTCAACAGTACTTCCAAGTGCTAATTAGTCCATAAAAAACAAACTTACCAGATGGACCAATCATCACCTTTACCTCTGAGGTAAGAGGATCCCTTAGGATCAGCAAAAGAAAACAAAACAGATGTTTTTGCTTCCCACTTCTGGGCTCAACTTCAGCATCAATGTGTCATAGTGTGATCAATTCACTTTTTAGGCAGTGATTACTCTGTTGAGTACATAGCAATATTACATATGTATATATAAAAGACATCTCTAGCACCATCTAGCATTTCCAACTTTGCACCACAAGGCAGGTTGCTATTCTGTCTATCCAATATATTGATCTATTAAAACCATGTCTTCTCACAGAGACTATTTATGTTCATGATGTAGGTTTGGGAGTTACCTGCCCCCTCACACTTTGTAAAATGACCCAGACTAAAACTCAGTCGGCTGGAAGTTTAGATGAAGCTCTATTTACAGCTCAGCACAATGTACAAGCAGATATATACACTATATACAGCAATATTTACAGAAATATACAAGGTAAAGGTAATACAGAAACACAACACCCCTCCCAGAAATCAGAGACCCCAGGAGGGGCTCCCAACCACCCTTCCACCTTCTCCCCACCCCTATAATTTACCCCGAGGTTTTGAGGATCGGTCAGAGGAGGAGTTAGAAGAAAAAAAAGTGATTAGTGAAATTAATTGTCAGAGAGCAGTTCAGAAGCTGCTAGACCGCCCCAGACGCTGTGCCCCCCGCGACAGCGACAAGTCCAAGTGGCTTATCTTTTGTTTTGAGTACTTATTCCTAAACATTAAAGCCTATGAGTGAAGTAGACATCACCATTGTTTTCCTTTTCACAGCCTATAATATAATTTTCTCTATTAAAATATTCCAATTAGCCTTAAACCAGCACAGTTCAAATATCTTGTCAATGGCGAACAACACACACACTAACATGAACAGAAAGGAGAAAAGGATTAACTAAGATTTTCAGAATCAACTAGTGGTTTCAGGCATGTAGTTAGAGGAGTTTGGTTCTCACTGGGTGAAAGATTAGCATTTCCTAAAGATCTTATGAAGTTCATTTAACTGACTGCCCAGAAGAAAACCAGCTCTTTTCCCCACGCCTGCAAGTAATTTTTGCATGGTATTGAGCTGCACTATTTATCTACCTATATAATCACCTGGGATCTACAGACACCATCCCAGCTGCCTTAGTCTGAGTGACTTCTCTGACATAGCCAGATTAGGAAAACCTCTTTGATCAATTAATATGAGGATTGATAAACACATATTTAATAAGCTTTCCTGCTTCCCATCACAAGCTTCCAGCAGAGTTCTGCCAGGATTTTTCTCACTAAAATACTAATCAGAACAATTATCAATAATGTAGTCAACAATCAAATGTAAAATTTAGAGTACAGGAAAACTGCATTCATTAGCACTGAAAGGGCTGCATCTGGAAAGCAAAGGAATCAGCTGGTTTAGCACTGCAGATGACTAAGTGTTATCACATCTTTAAGACAGGCTGGATACTTGCTCCTTTGATGGCTCCGAATCCAGAAATCATCAGACAAATCCCAGCTGTGACTCTGCCAATAGAAACATAACAGTATTTCATATCTAGCTTTCCTCAGTCTCCTCCTGGTGCTAAAATATGGATTGAACCATAATTGAAGATGTGCAAAGGAGAAAAAGCAGTATTTTCAGCTGTAACCACTCACATGTGAAGCCTGACAATTTTTGTCCCCAATTCAGCTTGTAGGCACAGTCAAAACCTAGAAAGTCTTTTCACCTTTAAAACGATATCCCCCTCCTGCAATCCTCATCACACTTCAACCACTTTTTGTTTTATGGGAAAATGTGCACTATCAATAAAAAATATTTGCTCCAAACTGAATGTAGTCTCATGCATAAAGTTTTGTTTGTTTGTTTGTTTCATTTGGAAGGTATGCTGGAAAAATATAGCTGTTAATTGTATTATGTTAAGAGATGTCTTATCCTTTTTCCTTCCAAGACCACAGTTCAATTTTTACAGGAAAAAAATACTCTCCTGTTCCTATAAATTGTGTCTTAGAAGTGGTTGGCAATTTCTTTTGGGATACCTTATGTGTTTGAAGACAAGGTGTCATATCTTGACTCTAATAGGTTCTTTCAGTGGGATAGAAATTTCTAGAACAAAAAATTGATCCAAATTGCCCTCAAGACACTCACTAATCCTGTCTGAACAGGTAAAGCATAAGCACTATAGCAAAAAGGGAAGATGGTCTTACTTCTTGTGGCTGCATCTTGTTATGTCTGAGCTACAGTCTCCATCTGAGGCTTCTGTACAGTTGGGATTTTCTTAGCATCTCTTTCCTTTGTGGAATCTCTGAGAGGCTCTGCTTATAATTGCTGCTTTCCGCTCTTGTTGGTATATTAATCAAGTCTTTATCTTCCTTGGTAGCTTAGAAACAGAATAACCTTGAGAACCCTACCTACATGCCTGGGTTCTTTTCGTTTGTTTGTTTGTTTGGGGTTTTTTTGGTGGGTTTTTGTTTGTTTCTTTTTTATGATGATGCCTTTTCTTTTTATTTATTTTTTTGGGGTGTTTGTTTTTGTTTTTTGTTTTTTGTCTTGGCTTTGGGTTTGAGTCATGAGTCAGACACTTGAATGCATACATACATGTGCATTGTCTGGATGTAAGCCTCACAGCCTTCAGAGATCAAAGCGTACCTGTCCCTTGGAATTTAACATAGACAAGGATTTAACATAGACAAGGATTTAACATAGACAAGAATTTAACATAGACAAGATCTTTACCTCCTAGGATAGCTAGAGACATTAAGGAACCTCTTACTGAAATACAATCTTCAAAACATAATCATAAGGGGAAATCATCAGTGATTTTTCCTATGCTACACAAGAAGCAGTACTTTTTCCATGGCTTCTAGTCTCAACTGAGATGAAACATGGAAAATTTGTATGTACAATTGCTTTATTAGACTCCTTTTTGTTGACAGAAGATATGGATACAAAGTCAAATAACACCAGTAATTGCAGTAATTCAACAGTTCAGAGGCTTGACAGACCAGTCTGTAGGTAGTTTGACATACTGTTAAGGTTTTGCTGCATGGTATTAGTTTCATGAAACTGTTTTGTGCTTGCTGAAGATAAATATGAATTCTTTACAAAGGATGATGTTGACAATGACAAAAGTTAGGGATTCCAGAGGAGTGACAAAAAGCATTGGATATTTATTTTCCTAACGTGTGAGCTGTGTGCTTTGAAATTTCAAACACTTGGGAGTAAATATTCAGTTTTCCAGTTGAAATTATGCATTTCTTGGTGTAAAACAGCAATTCTAATTGGACCAATTTAGAGAGACACACAAAAAATTCCTAAGTCTTCTCACTAAAGAGGTTCTGTTATTTATACCTACCTGCAATGTTCCATATGATACTAAAAAGTCTTACAAGAGCTATGGAACTTCAGAAATGGCAATAGCAGACTGGCATTCATTTTTACTGTCCTAAGATGGTTAGAATCATAAAATCATAGAATGGTAGAGTTGGAAGGGACCTCAAGGATCAGCTAGTTCCAACCCCTTGTCACAGGCAGGGACACCTCCCACTAGTACAGGTCACTCAAGGCCTCGTCCAACCTGGCCTTGAACCCCTCCAGGGAGGGAGCAGCCACAACCTCCCTGGGCAACGTGTGCCAGTGTCTCACCACCCTTACTGCAAAGAACTTCCTCCTAACATCCAGTTTAAATACCCCCTCTGCCAGTTTAAACCCATTGCCCCTTGTCTTGTCATTACAAGACCTTGTAAATAATCCCTCCCCAGCCTTCCTGTAGGCCCCCTTCAGATATTGGAAGGCTACCATAGAAATATGCCTTTTAAAAAAAGGTAACAGAATGCAAATGTTTAGTTACTTCTTACTTCCTTGCAGTCATTAAAAAAAAATGTTCTTTCTGCAAACTAACTTTTTTTTTTCTGTTTTTGCTCTGCTGCTGTTGATCTGTGAATTCTGTGATACATACTCAAATATGAAATTACAGATGCTGCCTCATTTAAAGTATCCCTTGATGACTTAAAAAATTATAGAAAACCCCCACATCATTTAAAAAATAACAGATTAGCAAAAAAAAAAAAAAAAAAGTACCTCTTAAAGTATCCCAGTGGATAAGAGGTACTGGTACTTAAAGGAGTGGTTATTTCTTCATTTTTGTTTCACACATGGTAATATAACGCCGATCTTAAAGTAATAATTTCAGACTCTTTTTGGAGTGTGATTATACAATTGGTACACTTCTGAAAGCATAGAAGCATGTTGAAAGGCTTCAGAAGTCAGGAATGTTGCCAAGGAGTTCTCATAATCTGCAAGACACTGTAAACTGCAACAGGCACTGCAAGGAAGGCTTTTCAGCAGTTTATAAATGGAGGTATTGATTTATTTATTTTAATTGGGTTTTTTACTGGTTGCTGGCATATTGAAAATCCATATATAGGAACTACATGACAGAGCATGGTGCTGTCAGGTTTTGTTTTCGCTTTGTGGGGGATGCTCCAACTGCCATCCATGCACTTTACAAGACTTCCCAAAAATAGGAGGAGAGGAGATGATCAAGTACTTTGTTCATCCTGCATGTCTACTTACTATTTTTTTCTCCTGCTAAGGAGAGGCAGGATTATGCTGCAACCTGCTTTTTTCCATTCATTGCAAATTCTTTGGTTTCTATGGAAACAATGTGTTCTATTGTTGTGGTTGTAAATTGGAGGACAATATTAGTCCAGCATTTCATAAGAAGCAGTAACACAAGTTCTCTGCATGTGGAAATGCAGGTTTACTCCATAGCACTTCAAAGTGTATTCTGAACCATAATCAGAAGTCATCTGCTGACCTTGCTATTTAACACCAAGTTACATATCTTATTAAAATGTCTATTATCTCTACTCAAGAGCATAGAATCATAGAATCATAGAATCATAGAATGGTAAGGTTGGAAGGGACC
>WBNM01016739.1:0-20758 GCA_013399055.1 Ramphastos sulfuratus | reverse complement strand
TGGGACCAGTTCTGTTCAATATATTCATCAATGATCTGGATGAGGGCACAGAGGGCACTGTCAGCAAGTTTGCTGATGACACCAAACAGGCTGCCACACCAGAAGGCTGTGCTGCCACTGAGCAAGTGTTAGACAGGCTGGAGGGGTGGGAAGGAAGAAATTTAATGAAATTGAACATGGGAAAGTGTATAGTCTGGCACCTGGGAAAGAACAATCCCAGGGATCAGTATAGACTGGGAACTGACCTGTTGGAAGGCAGTTGTGAGAGTCTAAATTGTCTCTCCCTTGTTCAAATCAACAAAGATAAAGATTGCCTTTGTTATCTTCCTGGGCTCAGCCAAGGTACCTGGCCGAATGCTGAGGGATGCAAATCAACAGAGACACAGCACCTCTGTGGATTTCCCGGACTCAGCCCAGGTTCCTGGCTGAAAGCTCAGGGATACGCAGTGCCTTTGTGGCCTTCCCTGACTTGAGCCTGGCTTGAATGCCCAGGATGTGTACGCCTGACACCAGCTACCCCAAAGAGAAAAGGCTTATGTTATTTGGGGTATGGACAGGTGAGCAGTGCAGGCCCTCCCCTGGACCCCTGCAGATACATGAGAATACACAGGAATATTTCCTGGGGAGCCACACCTGGACACCAATTTAAAAACCTGTATACAAAGACATGAGCAATGCCTGCCAAGGCGAGCACCTCCACCAGAAGAATTCAAGGAACAACTCCTGCACAACAACTCCAGAAGAACAACTCCTAAAACTCCTCAGAAGAACATCCCTAGGCCACACACACGTTTCTTTCTCCCCCAACCATCTTCAGCTGATGGTAACATAATCCCTGCTCTTTTCCTCCCCTGCTCTTCTCTTTTTCTCCGTTATTCCCTCTCCCACTCTGTTTTGTTCAACTTTATCCTTTAATAAAAAGTTTTGTGCTGTTACCTGGTCTCACTTGCAACTTAATGTCACAACACGGAAATCTAGAAGAACAAATCTTGCTCCTCTGGACAGAGATATTGTTAATCTCTGTTCCCCAGACCTTGACAGCAGCGAAAGGGAAAAGGATTTGGGGGTCCTAGTTGATGAGACGTTGACCATGAGCCAGCAATGTGCACTTGTGGTCAGGAGGGGCAATGCCATTCTGGGGTGTATTAGAAAGGCTGTGGTTAGTAAGGTCAAGAGAGGTTCCCCTGCCCCTCTACTCTGCACTGGTGAGGCCACATCTGGAGTATTGGGTTCAGTTCTGGGCCCCCCAGTTCAAGTGGGACATAAAACTGCTTGAGACAATCCAGCACAGAGCCATGAAGATGCTGAAGGGAATAGAACATCTCCATTACAAGGAGAGCCTGAGGGAGCTGGGGCTCTTTAGTTTGGAGGAGATTGAGAGGTGACCTCATCAATGGTTATAAATATGTAAAGGGTGAGTGTCAGGAGGCTGGAGCCAGGCTCTGTTTAGGGATGCCTGATGACAGGACAAGGGGGAATGGGTGAAAGATGAGATATAGGAAGTTTCATTTAAACATGGAGGTATTTTTTCCACTGTCAGGGCGACAGAACACTGGAACAGGCTGCCCAGGGAAGTTGTGGAGTCTCCCTCTCTGGAGATACTCAAAACCTGTCTGGACACATTCCTGTGTGATCTGGTATAGGAGATCCTGCTCTGGCAGGGGCGTTGGACTGGATGAGCTTTCGAGGTCCCTTCCAGCCCCTGACATTCTATGATTCTATGAGATTGATGGGACCGAGGTAGAAGGTGTCTTTTCAAATGAAGATGTTGCTAGACAAACCTGAGACAACAAATAAAAGACCAGAGTAGGAATCTCAACAATCCAGCCTGCTCTGTTGTATGTAAATCACAAAGAGCCTCTACTAGTGCCTCACCAGGGGTTTTGCCATAAGATGTCCAAGATGTCCTCCAAAGAAACTGAATACAGTCTGAACATTCAGGATAGAGCACAGGCTCAATAGGCTACTGAATATCAACTTCTCCATGTAGAGAAGTGAAGAACTTAATTTAAATGAACATACACACTGGGAAGTGTGTAATTCCAAGTATCTCAGACAACAGGGAAAGGGAGAGAGAAATCTGCATCAGGGAATTTAGGATAAAAGGGAAGCTGTGCCTTACAGCAGTTTGAGATACAGTACGTCTTACACTGATTTTAAAAAATCAGGAAGTGTGACTACATTTCATGGGAAGATTTCTGAAGAGCCTGTATTACTTAAGTGAAATTGAGTAAATCCCTGGTTATAGTGATACTGAGTTAGGGATGAGGACCATTGATCAGACTTTATGACACAAAGCTGGTCACTTTGTATAAATAATGCAGGCATTGCTATATCCTTGAAGACTGACAATGGCTGGAATGTGCTGGAAGCTCCTATCCAAGTTAAAGAAAAGGCTGTAAGAAGATAACCAAGGACATCAAGAGCTATAAAAACAACTTATTGCCAATGGAAGAAACTTTTACTAGTAAACCCTGAATACGTGAAACTGTTGGAACTTAGGCTCCTAATGAGTGAACTTTATTCACTAACACATCTTTGTAACACTAAAACATACACTCCCTTCAGCTCAGAACTCACTCACCTACAAGACCACCCCTTTCATATATATTACTGAGTACTAATAACACATTGCCTTGAAGTAGATGACTCTTAAGAGACTGCTGATTTCCAATTAAAGTTTTGGAAGTTCACATTCTGTCAATGTGTCAATGACCTGGTTTGTCTGCTTGCAATTTTACATGAAACCTTTCTATTACCAGAGATTTCCACAACAGCTTAATTTTCTAGTATTGCATTCCATCAAAGTCCCACCAGGAAAAGTTATGGTAAGGTTCAAAACCAGTGACTGACAATTAAACACCTTGTTTGCAACGCTTTCAGATGCCTAGTTGTGCTAGCACAAGTGAAAGCATCTTTACTCAAGCTACAATATCAAGTAAACTCACTACAGGAAAGACTTAAGAGCATGCCATAGGTAAACACAGAAACAAGAGGATGGGGTGAGGGGGGAGAGAGAGGTGTCACTGTGGCATGTACAAAATTTATTCTGGTCTGTCTGTACCTGCTCCAGAAATCCAGTTATATCTTGTAATTGCAAACAAATCAAAAGAAGGGAAAATAAAATTAATACAGGATAGTAAAAAACATGTCTTTAAATAAAGTCAGGCCTTTGAAATGTATAGACAACCATATAAAGAATCATTTGCAAGACAGCTTTTATGTTACTGCTTTCTTAACATCTTATTAAGAGAACAGATCTGTTTCACAACAGCAGAAATGAGCCTTTTTTTTTTATTTTGACAAGATGAAGAGAATAGGGACTGTTCTGAAATTGGTTCTTAATTCTATCCAATTTCATGCCTTTAGAGCAAATTCAAATGTTTCTTACAGAGTAATCAGTCACCTGAGGGTTGTGAGGAACATTCACTATTGGACTCATCTTCTGTCATTGAAATTGCCATAGCAATTGTTGAAGCAGCAATGGATATCATCTGGCCAGGAAGCTCTGCCCCTGTAAAATGTATGTATACATAAAGCAAGAAAAGCTTGAGTCTTAAAATGTTGATATTCACCAAAGCTGCTAGGCAGTAGAAATTACATGGATAGACATTGTCAGTTTTTGTTATGCATTTTACGTGGTCAATACAAACAAACAGGAGTGAGTGCTACTAATGTTAGTATAACAATACACCTTGAGCCAAAACACAAAAAACAGTTATTTGCTTAGCACTTTCCTTGATAATGAATTGCTACCAACCAAGTCATCTGCAGTTGTTGCTAGTCTGATTAATCTAAAAATCTTTATACTAGATAATCAATTTTAATAAACAAGATTATGACGACTCCCAAGAGACCTAGAGCAGCAAGACAGGGAAAAAAAATTCCTTAAATAATCATACAGCTATTATTAGAAAGGAACACCTGACATTTGCTTTTATGCAGAACTGACTCCCACCAGATAGGATCTTTTTTCTCAAAGTCTACAAATAGACCATAGTTTCTAAAAAAAAAAATGTTATTTCAGAACAAATGATTGGATATAAGAAATTTCCTGTATGGAGTTGTCTCAATTTACCTCATACTCTACATTCCAGGAGGTCCTAAACCAGTGCCACTCATTTCATTCAAAATTAGCTTTGATTTCGAATTTCCTGGCTTTCTTTATGCTTGAATCTACCCATAAGATTCTGTAAACTTAAGCAATTGAGCTTGACAATTAGAGTTGCTATTTTGCTATGGAAAAGAAACAGCAGTCCACTGCAATCATTTTCTGTAAAGAACCAGAGTTAATTTAGCATAAGCAAACCACTTTGAAATAGATACAAAAAAATCTTGCAATTAATTCTTGCAGTCTGTATTGATACTGAATTTACAGTAATATGGTCTAGACCCTTGCAAGAAATGAGGACTTGTTCCTTACCAGAAGACTCTTTCCCATTCTGCTGTTCATGCAACATGCCTACAGTCATCAGAACTACTATAACCAGAAACACAGGAATTCTCCAGGAACCTGCCACAGAAGCTGAAAGATACAGGAGTGGGTTTTTTTACAAGAAAAATTATGCCATTAAAAAACTTTACAATTAGCAAAACCAAGAAAGGCACCATATCAAGAACAATTTGGGCAGAAACTAAGCAGTGACAGAATACAAACCAGTTTTCTACTCTGATAGAACAGCAGAAAACACAAATGAACACATTTCCTCAATGAATAAACCATGCTGCTACCATTCCTAACTTTAAACTTTGAGGGCACAATTTTTTAAACATGCAAAATTACATTAAAATATGCACAAAATAAAAACATTTTTGATATCCAAGGTAAGTTCCACCCCCCCCGCCCCAAACCCTGTATTTATGTTAGATTTCCACAGTGTGGCATCAAGCAGTGCCTTCTTGGGTTTTGGCTTTTTAGATAGTACTTCCAGCAAACACAAAACTGCCAAAATGTAAGCAAATGCAAAGCTGTTGTCTGTCACTTAAGATCTCAGCAGTGTCCCTGCATGGTCAGAACAAACCTGCTGCTAAATCAAATTAAATCATGAAGCATGCTGTGAAACCTTCTGTTAAGACAGTATTTTATTATTCACATGATTCTTCTATCACAACTCTGATACAATTACACAATCTGATAATGTGTGCTATTAAGCATGTAAAATAAATCTAATACTAATAGACTACTACAATCATATATTTTCAGTAACATCCTATATAGATTACTGGCAAATTTATGTTAATAGCATTGCTATTATGTGGACATTCTTGTTGACTACTGATAAATTTTTTTGCTCTTTTCTTCCTTTACTACTATTAAGTGCATTTTACACCTTCAGCCTTGGATAAAGCTGGCTGTTAAGAAAATAATATTAAAAATCATCACAACTGAAAGTCTAAAGCAACAACATGTGACCTCAGTCTTTCCTTATTGTCAGGGAGGGGGCACCAAGTCCATGAGCCAAATAAGGGAAAACCATGGGAAGCACAAACTAGGCAGGCTGACTCAAAGACACACGTCGATTCCTCTCCATTCCATGCTCCAACACTCCATCTTGCCACATGCAGCCAGAATTAGTGAGCACAGAAAATAGTCTGCATTTCAGCTAAAATTCCATTACTCCATTATAAAGACTTAGCAGAAAAGCAAACAAAAGCTTTGTCTGCAAGATGACAGAATCTCAGTGGATGCGTTAAGAGTAGTAACTTCTTGTTACTCACCTAAGTGAAAGAGCAGCATAATCCAGACAGGGACAGAAACTGCTTTTAAGTAACGTTCAGTGCTTATATTCCACTTGAATGAAACCATCAGCAGGTAACCAGCTACCAATGTCCATATCTTTAAGAGAAAAGTAAACAGAGGCACAGACATGAGTACAATAGAGGTGTACTCTGATGGAAATACACACAGAGATGCACATGTCCCTGTCACACAGAGGACTTTGAGGTTATATTATTTTTTAAGAAGAACTTCAGGCTATCAATCAATCACAGGAGTTTTCTCTCCATGTAAGAGAAGTGTTAAGCTTGTGTCAAGTGTAAAGGCAAGCTAGACATGCTTTTGGTCTGCCTTCAGTATGGTTCTAAAGTGAACTCCAAATCCCTTCTTCCCCCCACCCCTGTCTCTAGAGGTTTGAATGGGGGAAGAAGGAGGCACAAAAAACTGCTCTCCCCCCCACCCTTGTGGGTTTGAGGGGGGAACAGCAAAGGCACCTTCTCACGCATGTACTGACTCATGGGAAAGCCTGGGATCAGCTAGGGATTGGCTGGATTCTTCACACCCAGTACATATGGCAAGTGGGCACTTTGGCTAGGAAAAATTATAAAGAGTGAGGAAAAAAAGCACTCAGAGTTCCCACTCTCGCACTGCCCTGGCTTTAGCGCCATTCTGTGCAGTTCCACTCTAGTCCTGCTCTTGCGCAGTTCATGCTGCTCCCCCACAAGTCAGCAAGTCCTTAGGTCCATTCAAGAGAGAGCTGCCAGCAGCACCCAGACCTGGCTTCTCTCAGCCCACACCATATCCTGACTTCCTGCTCGCTACCCCAAGCTGAGCAGCACGACAGCAGTTTGGCTTTTCCCTGTGCTGCTAAGGCAGTGCTGCTCCATGATCTTTTGCCTTGTGGAAGCTGCATCCGGGACACTTCTGACTTTGCTGAGTTTTGCTTCCATCAGATCCACAATGTGCATATAGGTTGCAGTTTCAGGGGCTGCCACAGGGAAATTCAACAGGGATCATTGTTAAAGTCCTACTTCACTTTTCAGAGTAAAATTTGCTGGTCCCTAGGTTCTCTGCCCAGCCTGATTTATAAATAAGGTAGAGGTGTCTTGTAGCTTAGCCTTTTCCATTTTCTGACTTTTCTAAATTACTAAACTTGCCCATAAGCATCCTTGTGAAGATTTCCTGACAGAATTAGAACCTGTAAATAAACCTTAACTAGTTCTGTATACAGTTTGGGGGTGGGTTTTTTTTGGAAACTAGAAATAATTCTATTTTCGTAATTCCTGCCTTAACAAATTAATTCCCAACCAAATCAGGAGTATGCAGACTTCGTTGGACTCAAGCTCTGAAGGAAGATGGTTTTGCACCTCAGACCAAGTAATTGCTCTGGAACTATTACCAAAAGGTGAAAATCTAGAGGAAACAGTGCCAGTAGCAGCACCAGCAGGACAGAGCCAGTCACTCATTCCAACACACAGCAGCTTGCCACCTCCTGTGTTCCACTCCAAAGAGACAAAGTGGGTTTTAATGTAAAGATAGCCATTAGGAAGTACAACCAAAATGGCTGTTCCTCAGTAGTGCTGGTCCACAAAACAGTCATGCCTTTAAATGACTTGTGACACACAATTTTATCAAATAATTAGCTAAAAACACAGAAACATGTCCAGGACAGCATATCAAGAGGCAGATGTGGTAATCTGGGGTTTGCTGCTTTTGCCTTCTAGAACTCCAGTAAGAAGTCACAATACAGAATTCTAATTAAGACTTCAAAGATACAGAATTTGAGCTTGAAAATGCTGAAAAGAAGAAAGCAGAAACCAGAAGCAAAAAAAGAAGATGTGAGGCTGCTATCCAGAAGAGATTATATAAAGGAGGTATGGAAATCTGTAAAAACGAAACCTATAGCGTTGGATTCTTAAAAGAAAGGAAACAAAAAAACAACAACCCCCCCAAAAAAAACCAACCAAACAAAAACAACCCAATGCAAAAAAAACCCACACACCACAAAAACACCCCAAATCAACCAACCAAACAGTAAAAAAGGCATTTCTGACACAAATTCAACAAATATTCCCTATACACATCCAGTTTTGGACATGAGAACATCTTCGAATTTACACTTACAAATCCCCGTGAATTTTAAACAGAACTTCTATTAACAGCATTACCAAATCATGTAAGAAAAGAGTGCACTGGCAGAGGCNACAGAACACGTCAAAAGGACTTTCACTCTCTGCACTCAGGCTGATGAGGCAACAGTCCTTCTGAAAGGCAGGTTTGTGTGACTACTCCCATGTACTTAATTGGTGTAGAGGAAATATTAACTAACTGAATGCAGCAAAGCAGCAGTAATGGACCTTGTTAACTTCAGAGGGAACACTCACATGCAAAAAGCAATTTAAAGCTGCTTAAAGAAATGCAAACATATGTATACCCTTTTCACACTAACCATGAAAGCTGATCAGTCCAACTTTTCACTGCTCTTTTTAGTTTTGTGTCAATAGAGTTATGCAATACTTACGGCCAAATGTGCGCTCAAGACAAATGTCTAAAACTAACACAACCCTCAGACATTAAGATTAAAGTAGCAAAAAGAAAACAAAAATCATCTAATGTGTAATGCAGGTTCATAAAATGAGTTCATTCACAAAGCAAATACAGCACAATTGTAGTTGTAGAGCTCTGTATGCTATCCTAACTCCCTAATCAGTCACACAGCATCTTTGTATGATGTCCCAGCATCAAGCTAATTTTGCTCTTTAGCTTTTAATGATAAATTACATAAAAGAGATTTACTAAGTTCAATAAACTAAACTTTCTGATTAAAAGTATGCCAAAAGTAGGAGGCTAACAGGTCATAAGTCTATATTTAAAAGTCAAAAAAACAAAACATGTTGTACTACTTCTAGCCATATATGCTACCAAACTGAAAGGTAGCATTTCAGGGTTTCAGTACTCAGTAATTTTTTTGTGTTGCAAGTTAGAGTGATTCATCCATTCTCATCTCTAAAAGCTCACCAAATGATCTGAGTTAAAAAAAAAAAAAAAAATTTCTATAGAAAGAAGTTGCTTATTTTAAAAGAACAGTAATTTTGTTTCAGAGATCAAAAATTAATGATCATAAAGCCCTGCTAAAAACAAACCACATAGTCAAATATCTAGTGCAAGAAGTTTAATTTCAGTAACACTCTGGAGTAGTGATAACATTCTTTATCTGTTAATATTATGACCTGTGCTGCAAGAAACACAGTGCCAGGGTACTATCGTGCACTAGCATAGCCAACTTCTCTAACCTGGGTAGCCTACTTACAGCTAAAATTAACTGATCAAGAAAATTAGCTTAAATTGACATAGACTAGGATTTCATCCCACCTGGGAACAGCCTACTTTTTCTTCTTCCCCCTCTCCTTAACCACCTAAAAGCATGTTATAACACCTTCACCACTGTTTTTCAGAACAGTCTCCTAAAGTTCTGGCTACAAAAGTATGAGAACGTTCATAGCCTCTTTACTATCATATACTATCTCAACCACTGAGATAGTGGAAATGAAGAATAAAAGATACTGGCTACTTTCATTAAAATTAAGCTACTGCAATTAATGGTTTGAAAATGGAATGGATTTAAACTCCATGCCAAACCAAAATGATTATAGATTTCATTAATAAGTGTATACAGCTAGCAAGGTAACAAACACATATACTTCAGATATTGAGGAATATATTAGCTACCATAAAGTATGAATCAAGCTGAAGCCCATTGCCCAGCTTTCACCATGTACTGAGATTTTAGATACCCATCACAATTAATATTTACAGACAGGCACAATTCCCATATACCAAAATTTTAGGATGGCTCAACCCTGTAAACTTTCCTTCTTCCTTCCCTCAAGTTTTTGTCTGCATACACAGCAAAGACCTCATTTCTTCTCCCATCTCCTCTGCATTTTGTAGTAACCCTCAAACACTGAACGAAATGCGGTTTGCCTTTAGAAATAAAACTGCCCACTTCCTTGAATAAATAGCTCTAAGAGTGCCATATAACTTCCTGGATTTCAGCATCCAGTTTTGGCTTCATTTAAAAAGCCAGATTTAGACACATCTAGGCCAATCCAAAGGGTTTCAGTTCTGTTTAAATTGCCAATTGGAGGCAAAATGACACCATAGAAAGATCCAACTTTTATGTTAAGCTCAAACATCTGGTTCGGTGTTTTGATCAATTTCAGTGTTGGAAAGTCCAGGACTTATCAGCATGACTGTATCGCCAATGTTAGTGAGAGTCTGCTTTCAGTCAAAGTTAAGAGAATTTGAAAACCTGACATACTCCTTTAGCTTTGACATAATTTTCTTCAGAGCAAACTCCTAGTACTCAACTCCTGACAACATTTATACTGAATTATACTGAAGAGTAAAAACCTCTTTATTTCCACTGTTAACTCCCTTTTTTGCCCTTATTAGCAAGTTAACCTGTAAGGGAGCTATTCTCTAATAGTTCATTTAATAGCTCACAGCAACTGAAAGCAGCAAATTCATTCCCTCCTGCTGCCATAGAGGTGGGTCCCATCTCTTCTGCACACCAACTTCAACATGCATCCAGCCATCACAAGCTATCTAAGCTGATAAAAATGATCCAGAAAGAAACCCAATCCAAGAGTTCATAATCTAAATCTCTCATCAATAAGCAGACTCACAGAGATAAGACAAACATTGAAAACAGGGCAACTGAAGCGTATGTCAGAAGTGGGATAACCAAGTACAGCTCCTCACTGATCATAAAGCTGTCAAAATGAGAGTTTTCCATGGAATGTGGCCCTACAACTCAAAATCCAGTAGAGAACACATTTTCTACCTGCTTCACATAAATGACCCCCACCCCACAGTAAACACAATAGTGAAGACTGAGTAGAGTAACAGTTACATTTTTTGTTGTACACCCTGACAACCTTCCACAGCTTTCCAGCTGCATGTTTCAACTCATTATTTCTAGTTTTAGCTCTACCCTCTCCCTTTGCCATTTTATTCCAGATTGCCCTTTTACACTTGAAAATCGTATGGCAAAAATTTGGGAAGGTTATTTGGATTTTTTTTTTCTAATTGAGATATTTAAAGCTGTTTGAATAAACTATGGATCCAATCCAGTTTCCTACTTTCCAGTTCAATTCAGGGTTATGACCAAAAGAAGAGTCCTATCTCATCACTTAATACTTAAAATTTTTGATATTTTCATTAGTTCTTAAAACATGAAATCCTAATTTCCTAGTAACCCCAGGTGTGGGGGTTTTATGCTGGACAAGTTTTAGAAACCTGCAAGCCTGCTCTAAGAGGAAAGAAACAAACAAACAAAAAAAACCCCTATCCAAAACACTAAAAAAAAGGTAATTACATGTGACTCAAAAATCAGAACTGTGTTTTTCTCATTTATAGTTATTCTGACATTATAGTCAAATTTAACCCTTTCCTTTGCTAGAAGAGAAATTGCCCCAGTAGGTAAACTTGACAAAATAGAGGTGCTTTTTTGCCTCCGCAGGTGATACTCATGCACTGTGGAAGCCAAGAGGCTTGGAGCCTGTGACAAAATGCTTGCAAAACAGCATGCTGGAGAATTTCAGTCTGCAAGGATTACTAGGGGCTGCTGACATGAAGTGCCAACACAAATGGAGATTTCCCTGCTAAATGTCTTAGAGCTCCCCTGACAGGAACCAGACTGGCCCAAACAGACAACGCCTACTTTGATAATATTTCAATGCAACAGTCATGGGAAATAGTGTTTCCAGACACGGCACTATAATGAGGAAGGGGTTGACTAGGTCCTCAAATTTCATGCTAACCACTAGAACAAAGTGAGTTGTACTTAGTACAGTCAGAGATATAAAATTACACTGGCACACACATATGAGGAAACTGTTCTGGCCCTAACCAGTAACTTGTAATTAATCAAAGAAAGACTAATCATGGGAGAAATATTTTGACATCCCTGTAACAATGTTCACTTCAGAGAATTCTACCAATTGTATCAGATTTAATTTACTAAGACAAACTTTAGAGTCAATGTAGAACAGATGTAGAACCAAATCCATCTGCTAGGATCTAAAAAATAACTATTTCCTAAACTAAAACAAGCAAGTGAACCCTGTTAAAAAACAAAAACAAAACAAAACAACAAAATACAAACATTTCCTAAACTAGTTTGAACTTTTGCCACAAAGCATAATTTCCTGTACCTCTGATACAGTGCTGGATATAAGCATGTTTCCTACAAAACTAGGACAGCAAGTCAGTCCAAGATTAATCTTCAGAAGGTATTCTATAACAATGCCATAGTGTATAAAAGTGTAAGGGTACAGTCAGTTCATTCTGGAACAAACTCCCCTCCTTTTCAAGAGAAACAGATACAGAAAAACATTCCACTTCCATATTATATGTAACTGAAGTTCACATCTCTTCTACATTAGACATCTGCAAATAACCCACAGAGAAGGCTGGAGTCAGGAGCTCAACTGGAATTTATAACCATCTCCAAGCTTTAAGGCCCAGAAGCTCACCACATTTCTTGACCAAGCTTCTTCAAAGACTATGCAGGGACCGCAAAGTACAAAGGGAAAGAGAAGGAGACAGTAGGAAAAAGATGTTCATAGACAAGCCTTGTTCTTCAAGTCTAGTGTTTTGCAGTCATCTAGCAAATTATTCCATCGAGGAGGCATCAAGGACTCCTAAATCCTAAACTGCAGGTGTAACTTAAAAACAGACAGAAATACAGCCATTTCCAAATATTAATTCATCAGCGAGATGAATGCCCCTCCCAGATTCAAAGACACAAGTACAAGAAAGCTCTAATACACTGGTGCCAAGATAGAGTTTACTATGTTACTGTCACATGCAGCTGCTGCATCTGAAGATTTCATGGAACCAAAAAGAATTTCTCTGTACCACAGTCTAGTAGATATCATAAAAACACCTTTAGAGAACATCAGATTGGTATCCCCAAAATCTATAATTGCTCTCCAACAAATTCAAATAATGGGCATCCTCTCATTTCTCTAGTACAGCTGACGGAATCAGAAAGGGAGAAGACAACCATGCATGTTCTTCCTCTCTAAGCAGTACAGCCACACAGGTGGGACAAAGCTCCAAAGAAGAATAAATACATTGTACATCTTTTCAACCCAAGGCAGAACTGTAAGGGGCTGAGGAAGACATCTGCAGTTCACAAGATGAAAATTACCATACACAACTGTACTAAGCTATTCGGATACTGGTCTCACTCTTAAAACAAGCCATGCTCGCTTGCCTCTTTCATGCTTTTAATAAATTACTTATAGATCACATTATTGGCACAAAAATACTGCTTGCTAAGTGGAAATTTTACTTATTTCATTTGAGTTGCCCTGCATCAAAATGCTTTGAAACTCAGGAATCTAGATTATTTTATAGGCAGCAATAAACTGCAAGAAATGAAATTACCATTAGTTTTATCACAGTATCTACAAACAAAAATAGTTGTAACCTTTGTCAAGATAACATACAGAAGGAATCACACTAGATTCAGACCCTAAAGAAAAACAGTAGGACATAGCAAACTCTCTTGTAATATCCAAAACTTCTGTGCATCTAACAAGCAAGTCGTATGCATGCAAACTGTCCTGCAATACAACATGGCAATTAAATGGCTTTAAAATACTTAACTGAAGTTAAAGCACTTATTATTTGCTGATCTGATCAAGGCTCCACAGCAGCAAGGATAAAATGAAGGTATCCTCTTACAGCTCTGAGATCATAACAAACAGGTAACAACAAAATTCAAGACACTGAAACAGCAAAACACTGTGAAGAGTACAGATGAAGCTAGGCTGTGTTGAGATTAATTAAAGAGGGAAGCCTCTCAGCTTCTTTCTCATACACAGCCTCAGAAAGAGACATAGGCAGCTTGCCTGGAAAGCTACAGAAACTGTTTTTGCTTAACACCATGCTCAGTTTGATTCGGACACGAAATTCTTCCAGGGAACCCAAGTCAGAAGAGTTCTGGAACTCACTATCTTTTGCCCAGTTAAAATCTTACATGACTTCAGTGATCAAAAGTGTCACATCAGAAACACTGATCCAAACAAAATCATCAAACATTGCTAAACAAAAGTGCACTGAGCACGAAGAGACATTCACCAGTGCATTACAACCACAGTTATGAGGTTAAATCAGTGCAATTTCCTTTAGTACTCCTGTATTTACCCAGCCTAGCTTAGTTAAACAAGTTTAAATAAAGGACTAGACTTAGCCAAGTTGCTTAGTGTGGTAATATTGCCAGTATGTTAAAAATAAAACAAGTAAGCCAATCCAAAGGGAATTCTTATGCTTATCAAGTAAAGCACATAGCTGTTAATTAAAACTTCCCATCACTACCAAGGTGTGCCTACATTCTTCCACAATTCAGCTGAATGTAAACATGGTTCTATCTTGCCTCTTTTATTAAAAATTATACTTCTAGAGGCAAAACAACCAGAAAAATTCTTCCTCTCAAATTTTCCACTTCAGAAAGCACTTTAGAATAGAAAGCCAATAGACAAAACACGTTCTCCAGTTCATCCTAGTCACACTCAAAATCTCCACTGAGGAAACCTATTAATTTTTTGGTTCTGGTATACACATCCAAAGTTGTGTTTTAAGTTATCAGCATACATTGGCTTCATCAAAGGAATAAAGCTACTATACAAAGAACATGTGCAATACAAAATCAGAAGCCTGGATGAGCTTGTTATATTTTTTTCCACCCTAGAGAGGTAGGATGTTGTTTTGTTTATTTAGAGAAGCAGCTTTAAAAAAATGCGTCTGACACTAAGAAATTAGTGTGCCGATCACCTATTTAACACAAGCACAACTTACTGATCTCCTGTGGTTTCACATATCCCTTTAGTTCACACACATAGTACTTTCTCATTCTGAACTGTGACTAATGAAGTGCCAGAGGTTTTAATTAGCGTACCTACTGAAAGACATCATGGGGAAAAGAGGTCTCCCAGAAATTTTATTCTTGTAAGTAATTTTTTTACGTTACATAGCTTTGCTTTTTAACCTCCAAACCGAGTTTGTACCATTTGATACTCTAAGAAAACAAAAAAATCAAAGTCGGTACGTTGAGAAGCAAGCCCTAAAATGCTTCTCCCTCCAAAGTCTCTTGCAGAACTGAATTGCTATTTCGCAACATATCCTAAAGCTTAACTGGGCTGATGTTTGCCCAGGACCTCACTTGAATTACCTCCGACTTAAGAGCATCTCAACGACGGGGCATGACTAAACCACAGACACGAAACATTGCCAAAGAAAATGTCTGCTTCTGCTGTGCCCGCTTGTTTACACAGGACACTTCTTCACGCCCTGAGTTACAAATCGGGAGTTTTTTAAAAGCTACTTTAGACGCAGTTTTTTAGCCAAAGCTTCGTTTGCCCCACATCACCACCGTGTCGGCAGTGCTAGTGCTTTGCCCCGGCACCTGAGCACTCACAGGCTGAGGAAGAGTTCCTGCGTCCTTTAGCGTAAAAAACAAACAAACAAACAAATGTAGGCATTGGCGACTTCGGACACGAGCCTCACGATTATAAACGCCACAAACCTCCCCCCCGTGCAACAAGTGAGACGACAGCCGACCCTGCGCGCAGGTGGAGGCTGGCGAGAGGCGAAGGCCACGGACCCCAGCCCAACTTCCCCCGCCCGCCGTGTGCCGCGCACCTCCAACGCGGGCACCGAGGAACCGCCGCCCTCACGCGGGGGAAGCCACCCGCGGCACCCTTTCACGCCCACGGCAGACGCTTACTCACCCACTGGCTGCTGAAGTAGTCCAGCCCCTGGCAGATCAGACGAGCAGCTTGGGCCAGCAGCACCTGCACGCCTAGGGAGCTGCCCAAGCAGTAGAGCCCGTAGAGCAGAGGCCCTCCAGCACCAAGGAGCAGCAGGAGCCGCCGCCGCCGCAGCACCTGCTCGCCCAGCGCTTCCACCCCGTAGTTGGCGAAGCAGATAGGGAGGAGAAGGGCGGCCAGCAGGACGGGAGTACGAGAGCGCTGCAGGCGGCCGAGCCAGCGGCGGCCCAGCGCCGTCAAGGAGCTCTTGAAGGGGTGCAGGAAGGTGCCGCAGAGCACAGCCCACAGCAGCGGCCGAAGAAAGGCCTCCAGAATGAAGTAAACGAGGACGGCGGCCCCGCAGCACAGCCCTGCAAACAGCAGCGCCCCGGTATTGTAAAAGGCCTGCTTGATCGGCTTCTCCAGCCGCGGCAGCGACATTCCCGCCGCCCCGCCAGGACCGCCCAGTGGCAACCGCGGCATGGCCTCCGCGCCCTCCACGCCCCCGACACCCGTGCTGGGAGAGCCGGTCGGCCGCTGTTTCTCCGCCGGCGAGCCCGGAAGGGCCGCGACCGGAGCCGCCGGCGGCTCTCCGCTCTCAGCCATGGCGCCCACCCCTTCCCGCGCAGCGCCGAGTACGGCCGCCGCCGCCGCCGCGAAGGCAAGACGCGCAGCAGCTGCCGCCGCCGCTACGGACGAGGGCGCGGAAAAGTTGCCGGGGCCGCCGGGGGCTGTAGGGCCACGCCACTCCAAGCACAGGCGTGCGCTCAGCCTAGCGAGGAAGGGGAATTGGCCGTCGGGGAAAGATGATGGGAAATGTAGTTCTGCCCCGGAAGAGCTGCCGGCCGCGCTCCTTTCCCCACTAGAGGCGAGGCCTGGAGGACCGGCAAGGGCGTGACCGGGAGGTCCTTTTTCTCGTCCGTCCGGTTTCAGTTACCGCCGAGTGCAGTTGGTGGCTTCTCAGCCAGCGCCTTCGCTATTCTTGGCTGAAGGTTGACGGAGCCCAGCAGCTTCCTTCACTGCCCATGTCAGTGGCACAGGCCAGTCGCAGCCGTTAAACGCTGTCCTGCCCCTAATTCTGCTTTAGTCTTTGGAAGCAGAAAACAACTGGAAATTTGCAATGTCATTGCAAGGCGGAGAGCAGGACTGGTTAAACAAGCAGGCGAGTTTTGTCTGAACGTGCTCTGACATCACATTATTTCAAAAGGAAGTATCTATGCATTTAATGGGAATTAAGCCCACTAAAAACGTTGTTTTGTCTGTTTGTTTTAGATCTGACATTCCTGACATTATGTTGATCAAATATGTTTTGCAGGTAATCTAAGGGAGTTTATTTTCTGCATCTGACATATACCAGATGGTGACAGCTAATATTTTACAGGTGGGCTAAATGCCTCTATAATAAATACACTTGGTCTGAGCAGGTTTTGAACTGGCACTGTGCTAGCACTGTGCTACTCAGTTTAACAATTTAACAGAATCTTTCATCAGGTACTAAAGCTATTGGTAACACTGCTGTAAAATCCTCAGAGGGATCTTCTTCCTTCTGCTGAGTAACAGATGCAGCATATCCTCTTTGATGTGACAGCTCCTGACGTGTATACTTCTAAAAGTGTAAAAGTGGCATTATTTTTGAAGCAAGTCAGATTTGATTCTTTCAAGTGTGCCATGTAGCCACAAGATTTGTCTTTCAAGGCCTAAAATGGTGTTCTGGGTAGTGGCATGGTTTACAGGGTATGTCTCTAACCAGCCTGTAATTGCTTCTATCAGCATTTGCCCTGGCATGTTCATGGCAGTGGTCCAATATAGTCAGTCTACCAGGCCTCAACGTAACAAAAACCCAGCCACTGCCCTTTGTCCAGGGAGAATTAACCCTGGTGGCTTGCTTGATTGTGGCACATATCTCACAATAGTGCATAACCTATGTGATAGCTTCCATGGTCAGGTCCACCCTTTGGTCATAAGCCCATCTGTATGTTGCATCTCTCCCTAGATGTCCTGGTGTTTCATGGGCCTATTGAGCTACAAACAACTCACCTTTACACTACCAGTCCAGGTCCACCTGAGCTATATCAATTCTGGCAGCGCTGTCTACTTGCTTCATTAGCATGGCTCTTAGGTACATGAGTATAAACATGACATACCTTCTCATGTTTTCTACCCGAGCAGCAATGTCCTGCTGCAATAAAACAGCCCAGATGGGCTTACCCCTGTGTTGTCAGTTGATCTTCCATTGCTCTAGCCACCCATACAGGGCATTAGCCACCATCCAGGAATCTGTATAAAGTACTGCTCACTTTTCTCTTCTGGCAATCTTTAGAGCCAGTTGGATGTCTTTCACTTCTGTGTATTGACTTGATTTGCCTTCTCCATCAGTGGCCTCAACAACTTGTGTAGCTCAGCTCCATACAGCAGCTTTCCACTTCCAGTGGTTTCATACCACATGACAAGATCCATCAGTAAACAGAACATAACACCTTTCAACTTCAGATAACTCATTCTATGGTGGTGCCTCCTGGGCACCACCACTTCCTCAGGTGACATTCTGAAATCTCTACCTTCTGGCCAGTCTAATCTCTTCCAGAATTCCTGGGTGGTTGGGTTTCCTCAGTCAAACTTGCTGTGTAATCAGCACTACCCACTTACTCCAGGTAGCGCTGGTTGCATGATGTGTGGAGGGTATGTTCCACCATCCAGTGCTTGCCTCTGCCCTAGTCAGCACATACTGTTTACCAGTACAAGATCAAGGAAGAGTGATGTAATCAATCTGCCACACTTCACCATACCTACACTCTGACCATCATTCACCATTCCACAAGGGTTTCATTCTCTTAGTCTGCTTCATAGCAGCACAAATGTTCCAGTCTTGTATGACCGGCACTATAGTGCCCATGGGTATATTGATTGATCTATCATGCGCCCATTGGTGTCTTGTATTCCTTCCTTGATGTCCAGATGAATCATGAGCCCACCAAGCTAAAAACAGATTTCCTTGGTGTTTCCAGCATAAATCAAGATCACGGTTTGCATCTACTTGGGAAACTTTGGCAGTTAAATCTGCCTGATGGTTGTTTGGTGTTCCCCAGTAGCTTTGCTTTTAGGCATATGTGTGTGCACGTGTCATGCTTTCACTCGAATTTTCTCTACACAAGTGGAAATATCTTGCCACAGGTCAGCAGCCCAAATAGGTTTTCCTTTTCTCTGCCATCCATTCTTTTTCCAGTCTTCAAGCCATCTCCATGAGGCATTTGCTACCATCCACAAATCAGTGTAGGGGTGAAGCATTGACCATTTCTCTCATTCAGCCACATGCAAGACTAGCTGGATAGTAATTGGCACCTGTTGTCCTTCAGCAATCCCACAATGAAGGGATTTTCTGAAAGGCCAGGCAGGCCAGATCTTCCTTGAATGGGTACCTTGCCTCACACTTGACAGGAGTTGTCTCCAGAGACTACAAATACAAATTTCTTTTCCAATTCCCTTGGTTTCTAGCCATGGATACCACTTGTTTGGCTTCTTTCCCTTCTAACAGCTGACTGTTGGTCGTATCATCTCAGCACTGGAGCAATCAGACAGCAATCCACTCTTCTGGCTGGCTGCTCACATGATTGCAAGATCCCAGGATGTTAGGGCTTGGAGGGGACCTCTGGAGATCATCAAGTCCTACCCACCTGCCAGAGCAGGATCACAGTCTAGTGCAGGTCACAAAGGAATGCATCCAGACGGGTCTTGAAACTCTCCAGAGAAGAAGACTCCACAATCTCTCTGGGAGCCTGTTACAGTGCTCCATGACCCTTACAGTAAAGAAGTCCTTCCTAATGTTCAGGTAGACCTTCCTGTGTAGTTTATATCCATTGCCCCTTGTCCTATCACAGGGCACAACTGAGAAGAGTTTGTCCCCTCCCTCTTGACACCCAGCCCTCATATATTTATGAACACTTATTAGATCCCTTCTAAATCTTCTTTTCACCAGACCAAAAAGCCCCAGGTCCCTCAGCCTCATGCTCCTGCCCCTTAATCATCTTTGCAGCCCTTCAATGGACTCTTTCGAGCAGATCCATGTCCCCCCTGAACTGGGAAGCCTGAAACTGAATGCAATATTCCAGGTGAGGTCTCACCAGGGCAAAGAGAGAACCTCCCTCAATCTGCTGACCATACTCTTCTTAATGCACTCCAGGATCCCATTGTCCTTCTTGGCCACAAGGGCACACTGCTGTCCCACAGATAGCTTATTGTCCACTGGGACTCCCAGGACCTTCACAGGGCTGCTTTCCAGCGGATCACCTCCCGACTTGTACTGGTGCAGTTCATTATTCCTTCCCAGGTGCAGGACTCTGCACTTCCTTGTTGAACCTCATTGTTACTCTTTGCCCAACTCTCCAGTCTGTCCAAGTCACATTGAATGGCCACAGCCTTCAGGTGTGTCAGCCAATCCTCCCAGCTTGGTATGGTCTCTGCATCAATGTCATTGACGAAAATGTTAAACAGGACAGAACCCAGGACTGATCCCTAGGGGACTCCACTAGTTACAGGTCTCCAGCTAGATGTAGCACCATTGATCACCACTCTTTGCACCCTATTGTTTAACCAGTTCCTAATCCATCTCACTGTCAGTTCTTCTATCCCACACCTCCTTGAGCTTGCTCACAATGATGTTATGCAAGACAATGTCAAAAGCCTTACTAAGGTCAAGGTAGACTACATCCAGTGGTCTCCCTGCATCTACCTGTTCAGTTACAGCATCATAGAGTGCTATCAGATTAGTCAAACATGATTTCCCTTGGTAAATCCATGCTGACTACTCCTGATAACCTTCTTCTCTTCTAAGTGCCTGGAGATGACCTCCAGAATGAGCCACTCTATCGTTTTTCCAGGGATGGAGCTGAGGCTGACTGTTCTATAGTTACCTGGAATCTCTTCCTTGCCCTTTTTGAAGACTGGGGTGACATTGTCTTTCCTCCAGTCCTCATCGTTTTGCAAAAACGATGGAGAGTGGTAGAGCGACAACATCAGCTAGGTCTCTCAACGCTCTTGGGTGCATCTCATCAGGGCCCATGGACTTGTGAATATTCCATTTTTGTAACTGATCCCTAATCCAGTCTTCATTGACTAGTGGAGAGGCATCCCTCCTCCAGGTTTCCTCTCCTTCATCCAGGGTCTGGAGTTCATAGGGAAGTTCAGTCATAGGAGTAAAGGCCGAAGCAAAGAAGATATTTAGCAA
>WBNM01016736.1:22411-71102 GCA_013399055.1 Ramphastos sulfuratus | reverse complement strand
TCCCTCGCCCCTCCCCCCCCCTTTTTTTTTTTTTAATATTTTTAAACATGTAGCTCCAAGCAGCAATTGTTACTTGTCTGCTGGGTGACTTCCCTGCTCACTACAGTATATTACCTTGCTGTCCCTGCTGGGATGACTGCCCTAAGGGCTGGGCTGCTAGCAGTTTGCCTGATTATTATGACAAGAGAAGACCTTTCTGAGCACAGCCACAGAGTTCTGAAAACACAGCCACAGGTCATAATTTTCAGCAGTCCTTTGAAAACCTTACCTCTAAAAACCACCAATGTCAAAAAAAAAAAAAAACCACAACATTTTCAAGCTTATGGAACTCTCTGTACCAGCAGTCAGATGAAAGGAAATTTGTCAGAATACAGAGCAAGAGAATGAAGAGGGAGAGACGAGCGCCCCAAGGTCAGCCCACCTGGACTCCTCACACCCCAAAAGAAAAGTCACATTTGATACTGAGATATTCATTTACTGTTGTTAATTCCTTTCTCCAGATAAGCTGCTGTGTCACACCTGCTGGCTGCCTGTTTATCCCTTAGAGCTGGTATTGCTGTTTATCTGTTAGAGCTGGTACTAACAAAATCATGTACACCTTCCTAAGTGGAAGTTTTCAGCAGTGTCTGGGGCTGTGGACTACTGTTTGCATTTCTTCTTGCCCTATCACAGAATCAGTGTTAGAGGTTGGAAGGTTAGAGGTTGATCCAGAGATCATCCAGTCCAACCCCGCTGCCAAAAGCAGCATCACCCAGGGTAGTCCACACAGGAGTGCATCCAGGTGGGCTCTGAAAGTCTTCAGAGAAGGAGACTCCACAACCTCTATGGGTTCCAGGGCTCTGTCACCCTCACTGTAAAGAATTTCTCCTCATATTGAGGTGAAACCTTCTCTGTTCCAGTTTGTACCCATTGCTCCTTGGCTTATTGATGTGCACCACCAAAAAGAGATCCGTCCACTTGTCACCCACCCCTCAGCTACTGCTTGACATTGATCAGATTCCCTCTCAGCCTACAAAGATTTTAAGAAAGTTTTTGATGACTTTTTAAGGAGAAGGAATTAAAGAAATGGGGTAGAGACAAAGAAAAAGGTCTAGAAGCTGACAGACTGCAGTTAATAAGCAGTAAATCTAAGGGAAGAGGTCATCATAATATCTTTGAGAATCACAGAACTTTAGAGGTTGAAGGCACCTCCAGAGATCATCCAATCCAACCCCCTGCCAAAGCAGCATCACCCAGGGCAGTTCTCATTGGAATGTACCCAGGTGGGTTTGAAAGTCTCCAGAGATGGAGATTCCACAACCTCTCTGGGCAGCCTGCTCCAGGGCTCTGTCACCCTCACTGTAAAGAAGTTTCTCCTCATATTGAGGTGAAACCTTCTCTGTTCCAGTTTGTAGCTGCTGCTCCTTGGGTTATTTCTGCTGAGCAGCAAAAAGGAGATTGGCCCCAGCCACTTGTAGAATCATAGAATCATAGAATGGTAAGGTTGGAAGGGACCTCAAAGATCATCTAGTTCCACTCCCCCTGCCATAGGCAGGGACACCTCCCACTGGTACAGGTCACTCAAGGCCTCGTCCAACCTGGCCTTGAACACCTCCCTGGGCAACCTGTGCCAGTGTCTCACCATCCTCACTGCAGAGAAATTCTTCCTAATATCCAGTTTCAATCTTCCCTCTGCCAGTTCAAACCCATTGCCCCTTGTCCTGTCATTGCAAGACCTTGTCAATAGTCCCTCCCCAGGCTTCCTGTAGCCCCCTTCAGATACTGGAAGGCCACTCCAAGGTCTCCTGGAAACCTTCTCTGCTCCAGGCTGTAAAGCCCCAACTGTCTCAGCCTGTCCTCATAGCAGAGCTGCTGTAGCCCTCTAAGCATCTTTGTGGCCTCCTCTGGACCTGCTCTAGCAGTTCCATGTCCTTCTTGTGCTGGGACTTGACACCCACCCCTCAGCTATTGATAGGCATTGATTAGATCCCCTCTCAGCCTTCTCTTCTCCAGACTAAACAGCCTCAGGGCTTTCAGTCTCCCTTCATAGGGGAGATGCTCAAGTCCCCCCAGTCATCCTTGTGGCTCTGTTGGACTCTCTCACTAAGGTGTGCAGTGCTGCTCATTACTTCTATCCGTGGGTAGCAGCAGAAGATACTGTTTGCTGTGACTGGCTAGCTGTCCTCTTTTATTCAGCTGTGAAAAAACACAGGAAAGTTAAATCAATCATGTAAAGCTGCTCTTTCTCTTCAAATTCTCTACACCCTGCATCACTTAGGAAACAATATGCCTCTGTTTATAAAGCTGACTTTAAATGCATGAAGCCCAGAATATCTGTGATCAGAAAGGACAAGAGCACAACCAATTGGCAAGTCACAGTTATTGACCATCCCAGAAGAGGTAAATGAGTGTGAAGTAGATGTGTGTTTTATAGAGGTGGCAATTTTGCCCATCAGCCTTCCCATTAGCCTGACAGATGCCACAATCTGGTGATCTGGAGGCCTGCTGGAAATGACCTTTGCCCTAAAAATCAAAGCGTGGCTGTGGCTTTTGCAATGTTTAAGGTTTTGGTGGGGGATGAGTTCTGTTATTCATGATATATGATCTTCGTTTCCAGCTCTGATGCCAAGACAAATCCTATGGCTGTCCCACAAGAGCAGCTTGCTTCTGAAGCACAACACTGTTGTAACTCAAACCCTTCTGCTATTTAAGGGGAAAATAAAGCCAGCGGCTGCCAACGACTTCCAAGGCGCAGACAGTGACATCATGTTACAGCACTCTGCCTCTGTGGGATGCTTTAAGTTAGGGAACATCTGTGGGTTTTCCTCTTAAAATAACAGAGTACATCAGACTTTCATTTTCCCTACTGATGCATGGGTTTGGTTACTGCATCTATTTCCTTTAGTACCATTTCTTTGTCTTGGACCTTCCTCCCGTGCCTCACCTTGACCATACTGCTTCTTACACCAACAAAGTGAAGAAGAGGTGCGGTTCAGAGCTTGGCTAGAATGATGTAAGAAACTGTGAAGGAATCCAAAAAGGATGATCTCAAATATATATTTTATTTTTTCTTTCTGTTTAGGAGTAACTATCTGGGAGCTTATGACCTTTGGTGGGAAGCCATATGATGGAATCCCCACTCGAGAGATCCCTGACCTCTTGGAGAAAGGAGAGCGGTTGCCCCAACCTCCCATCTGTACTATTGATGTCTATATGGTGATGGTGAAGTGTAAGTGATTGCCATTTTATTGCATATTTATTTTATTGCATATNCTGCAGCCTGGAGAAGAGAAGGCTTCCAGGAGACCTTAGAGTAGCCTTCCAGTATCTGAAGGGGGCTACAGGAAGGCTGGGGAGGGACTATTGACAAGGTCTTGCAACGACAGGACATGGGGCAATGGGTTCGAAGTGGCAGAGGGGAGATTGAAAGTGGATGTTAGGAGAAAGTTGTTTGCAGTGAGGGTGGTGAGACACTGGCACAGGTTGCCCAGGGAAGTTGTGGCTGCTCCCTCCCTGGAGGTGTTCAAAGCCAGGTCGGATGAGGCCTTGAGTGCCCTGTACTAGTGGGAGGTGTCCCTGCCTATGTCAGGGGGTTGGAACTGGATGATCTTTGAGGTCCCTTCCAACCTTACCATTCTATGATTCTATGATTTTTACAGTCCCTAGAACATGTGCAGCTGTGGTCTCTGACTGTACTGGGTAACAGGGCAGGCTGCTTCCAAAGAGAATCTTCCCAAGATGCTGTAAATTCCATTTAAATGCTGCCTGGGCGTTTGTTGCAATCGCAAAAGATAAGAATTGAGCCACGAAGGAAGGGTTGAGTTACCTCAGCTTCTTATTACTGTCAGATGGTATCTCCTCTCCTTACTTCGAAGTCAAAATGGTCTGATTGTTATTGCAAATCCTTACCATTTCCATGACAATTGATGCTGATGTTAAAAAAAGATAGCATTAGACATAATTATGCTACATGGATATCCAGCCAGCAAAGGTTGCAAGGAGTGATGCTGGCTCCAAATATTGAGGAGAGAAAGCATGGATGTTTTATTGTTAGCAACAAGAATGATGATTGCCATAGTAATAATAAAAAGGGAAATTAAATTAATACAAGAAATGCTACAGAGAGGATAAATTTTTATCAGTCTCAGTCCAGTACAATAATTTATGAATATTTCTGCTTTAACACAAAATGAAAACAGTCTGCACATGGTTTCTTCCTACCCTTTTACTTCCAAGATACCCACACTGGTGACAGTATCCTCCAAGGCTGTGCTTCTAATTTAAAAAGAATTAGGAACATCTCTCTGGTGTTTCTAATTTAATTTAGGTGAGATTAACATACAGACATCTCATCCATCTTCTCTAGTCCTTTCCCTTTCGCTTCGTACACTGAAAGGAAGACAATAACACTGGAAGAGATAAATAAAACCTTCTGATTGTACAGTGCAGGCAGCTATGGGAATTGTCTGAAGAGTGCAAGGGCTGCACGGTGGTTGGGTGCAAAACTGCTCCCACTGACAGGGTTCCTAATGGGTGTGAGGTGAAGCTCAGCAGGCAAGGGCAAATTCTGCTGGAAGGTTACAGCTCAGCGTGTGGACTGAGCCTGCAGTGCCTCTGTGAAGCCCTTTAGAAGCTGTGGTAGCTTTGTTGTAACTCCCTTGGCCACTTCTGCAGTTCACTGGCATGAAGGAGATAAAGTCTGCTTCCTTTGGCCTCCCTGGGAAATGAGAGCTGTCAGGGCTGGAAGGGACCTCAAGGATCATCCAGTTCCAACTCCCCTGCTATGGGCAGGGACACCTCAGACTAGATTAGATTGCTCACAGTCACATCCAGCCCTGCCTTTAAAGCCTCCAGGGATGAAGCTTCCACCACCTCCCTGGGCAACCTGTGCCAGTCTCTCAACCACCCTCATGCTGAAGAACTTCTTCCTAACAACCAATCCACATCTCTCCTCCTCTAGCTTGGATTAATTTCCCCCAGTCCTATCACTACTTGACACCCTAAAAAGTCCTTCAGCAGCTTTCTTGTAGCTCTCTTCAGACACTGAAAGGCCACAAGAAGGTCTCCTGGAAGCCTTCTCCTCTCCAGACTGAACAACCCCAACTCTCTTAGCCTGTCCCCACAGTAGAGCAGCTCCAACCCTCTGATCATCCTTGTGGCCCTGCCCTGGACACCTTCCAGCCCCTCCAGACCTTTCCTGTCCCAGGGGCTCCAGCACTGGGCACAGTGCTCCAGGTGGGGTCTCAGCAGAGCAGTGCAGAGGGGCAGAATCCCCTCCCTTGCCCTGCTGCCCACACTGCTCTGGATGCAGCCCAGGCTCTGGTTGCTCTCTGGGCTACAAGTGCACGCTACTGGCTCATGTTGAGCTTCTCATCCAGCAGCACCTCCAAGGCCTTTTCTTGGGAAGTTCCTGATAGGATCTTCCATTAGAAAAAGCTGACATTAAGGTCTAATTGCTGCTGGGGACTGCCTATGCTACTTGCTAGTTTTGAGAATTGTTCTCAATGAAAGATTCTTGAAGAGTGGAGGACAGAAGAATCCTGTTCCTGAATTAAAATATCATCTACTGCTTTGTGTGAGGTCTCTGTGTGNAGATAAAGTCTGCTTCCTTTGGCCTCCCTGGGAAATGAGAGCTGTCAGGGCTGGAAGGGACCTCAAGGATCATCCAGTTCCAACTCCCCTGCTATGGGCAGGGACACCTCAGACTAGATTAGATTGCTCACAGTCACATCCAGCCCTGCCTTTAAAGCCTCCAGGGATGAAGCTTCCACCACCTCCCTGGGCAACCTGTGCCAGTCTCTCAACCACCCTCATGCTGAAGAACTTCTTCCTAACAACCAATCCACATCTCTCCTCCTCTAGCTTGGATTAATTTCCCCCAGTCCTATCACTACTTGACACCCTAAAAAGTCCTTCAGCAGCTTTCTTGTAGCTCTCTTCAGACACTGAAAGGCCACAAGAAGGTCTCCTGGAAGCCTTCTCCTCTCCAGACTGAACAACCCCAACTCTCTTAGCCTGTCCCCACAGTAGAGCAGCTCCAACCCTCTGATCATCCTTGTGGCCCTGCCCTGGACACCTTCCAGCCCCTCCAGACCTTTCCTGTCCCAGGGGCTCCAGCACTGGGCACAGTGCTCCAGGTGGGGTCTCAGCAGAGCAGTGCAGAGGGGCAGAATCCCCTCCCTTGCCCTGCTGCCCACACTGCTCTGGATGCAGCCCAGGCTCTGGTTGCTCTCTGGGCTACAAGTGCACGCTACTGGCTCATGTTGAGCTTCTCATCCAGCAGCACCTCCAAGGCCTTTTCTTGGGAAGTTCCTGATAGGATCTTCCATTAGAAAAAGCTGACATTAAGGTCTAATTGCTGCTGGGGACTGCCTATGCTACTTGCTAGTTTTGAGAATTGTTCTCAATGAAAGATTCTTGAAGAGTGGAGGACAGAAGAATCCTGTTCCTGAATTAAAATATCATCTACTGCTTTGTGTGAGGTCTCTGTGTGTGAGGACTAGGGGCAATGGGTTTAAACTGGCAGAGGGAAGATTTAGACTGGATGTTAGGAGGAAATTCTTTACAGTGAGGGTGGTGAGACACTGGCACAGGTTGCCCAGGGAGGTTGTGGCTGCTCCCTTCCTGGATGTGTTCAAGGCCAGGTTGGATGAGGCCTTGAGTGCCCTGTACTAGTGGGAGGTGTCCCTCCCTATGACAGGGGATTGGAACTAGATGATCCTTAAGGTCCCTTCCAACCTTACCATTCTATGATTCTATGATTCTATGAGTGCAGATACCAGGGCAGTCATCCTGTGTCACAGAATCAGAGTGTTAGGGGTTGCAAGGGACCTTGAGAGGTCATCCAGTCCAACCCCCTTGCCAGACCACCCAGTACTGAACAGCTTCTTTTTCATCTAAGGTACTGTGGTGGGTCAGTGAAAGTCAAATTGCATTTAGTAGTAACTTCGTAATAAACCTTCTATTAGAGGTCAGGCAGGTAAGAAAAGGGAGTCAGGGCTGACATCTAAGTGGGCAAGACAGACACAGCAAGTTACAAGGCAATGTTGGCTGTTTTGGGGGTGGGGACAGGAGCTCAGAGCAAATCAGGAGGCAATCCCTGCCCTGTGGTACATCTCAGCCTTCTCTGGCCAAATCCAGGTGTTTTCCATTTAGATGCACCAGAGAGTCCTGGCTTCCCATCCTTCTGGGCTCTCCATTGCAACCTTTCTGCAGGTCAGAGCTATCAAGGACATGACATTTGTGTTTTCACAAGGTGATTGACTTCTTCCCTTGGCAATTAACTTTCCCCTCTCACCTCTCATCTGTCCCCAGGCTGGATGATCGATGCAGACAGTCGACCAAAATTCAAGGAGCTGGCTGCTGAGTTCTCTAGAATGGCTCGAGACCCCCAGAGATACCTTGTAATTCAGGTGAGCACCTCTGCAGCATCAGGGGAAAGAGAAAACAAACCAGGAATTCAGTCTGCCCAACCTGACTACTAAGGGGGTGGCCTTTCACAGTCCCTTTAAGTTCAAGGTGTTCTTGATTTTCAAGCCAGTGGTGACTGTGGTACTGAACCAGAATGAAGTACAAGCAGTGTCAGTACCTCCAAAACAATAATCATAGACTGCACTGATTTGGCAAGGACATCTGGAGATCATCTAGTCCAAGCCCCCTGCAGTAAGCAGTGACATCTTTAACAGACCAGGTTGCTCAGAGCCCCATCAAGCCTGCCTTTGAGTGTCTCCATGGATGAGGCCTCCACCACTTCCCTGGGCAACCCATTCCAGTGTTCCATCACCCTCATAGTAAAGAAATTCTTACTAATGTCCAACCTAAATCTACCCTTGTCTAGTTTAAAACCATTGCCCCTTGTTCTAGTGCCACAGACATTTGTAAATAGTCACTCTTCAGCTTTTCTGTAGGCCCCCTTCAGCTCCTGGAAGGCTCCTGGAACATCTCCCTGCAGCTTTCTATTCTCCAGGCTGAACAGCCCCAGCTCTCTTAGTCTGTCTTTGCAGGAGAGGTGCTCCTACCCTCACATCATTTTTGGAACTCTCCTCTGAACCCTCTCCACCAAGTCTTCTTGTCTTAGGGTGTCCAGAGCTGGACACAGCACTCTGGGTGATGTCTCAGCAGAGCAGAGTGGCAGACTCCACTCTCTCCATCTGCTGGCCATGCTGCTTTGGATACAGCCCAGGCTGCCCTTGACCTTATGTGCTGCAAGTACACATTGCCATATCCAGCTTTTCATCCACCATCACCCCTGAGTCCTTTCCTGCATGGCTGCTCTCTATCACATCCTCCTCCATTTTGTGTTGATAGTGAGGATTGTCCCAGTCCAGGTGCAGGACCCTGCACTTGCTCTTCTTGAACCTCATGAGGTTCATCTGGGCACACCTCTCCAGCCTGTCCAGGTCCCTCTGGCATATTTTCTATTCAGTTCTGGACCCCTCACTGTAGGAAGGACATTGAGGGGCTGCAGCCTGTCCAGAGCAGGGCAGAGAGGCTGGAGAAGGGCCTGGAGCAGCTGGGGGTGAGGAGGGGCTGAGGAAGCTGGGAGTGTGCAGGCTGCAGAAGAGGAGGCTGAGGGCAGAGCTCATTGCTGTCTGCAGCTGCCTGCAGGGAGGTTGGAGCGAGGAGGGGGCAGCCTCTGCTCCTTGGTGGCAAGGGACAGGAGCAGAGGCAATGGTTCCAAGCTGCCCCAGGGGAGGTTTAGTCTGGATGTTAGGAAATATTTCTTGCCAGAGAGGGTTCTCAGCCATGGAATGGTCTGCTCAGGGCAATGCTGCAGTCTCCGTCCCTGGAGGTGTTTGAGCAGCCTGGAACATGGTTTGGCATTGTCCCTACAGTGCTGGGTGGAAGGTTGGACTGGAGGAGCTTGGAGGTCTCTTCCAACTGGATATTTTCTGTGATTCTGTGATTAGCCATAATCTGGAATTCACTTCCACTTATGAGCCTGTATACAGTGCCTTGCTTTGCAAGCTGTTTAGTACAGTGCATTCTCTCCTGAAACTGGAGACAAGGCATGTCAGTGGACCAAAGACCTGCTTGGCTCTACAGTAGTTTAGGCTGAATCTCAGGAGTTTATCCTGAGGAGAGTCTTTCCTGCACTGCTGAGATCATAAGAAAGTTTCATTTCATACCCTAAACAAATATTTTTCAGAAGACAAGGAGTTGTGTCACATTGATTCATGCTAGAGAGAAACTTCCCTCTGTCCTCCTTAGGCTGTTCAGGCTCTGTAGTACTTCACAGTCCCTGTAGCAGACCCACACAGGGATGGTTCATCACATGAAACTACACAGTGGCAGCAGGCCTGTACCAGTAGACCCATATCTGTCAACTACATCTAGCTGGAGCTGTGTACACTCAGAGTAGAGGTGTGTGTGGAGAGTTGTGTCCTTCCACTCCTGTTGAATCACAGCATCACACCAATGTTCAGGCTGGCAAAGCCCCTCAGGATCACCAAGTCCAGCCCAGAACCCTGCTCTACAAGTTTCACTCTAAACCACAGCCCCAAGCACCACAGCCAAACCACCTCTAAACACAGCCAGGCTTGGGCACTCCACCACCTCCCTGGGCAGCACATTCCAGTGCCTGACCACTCTTGCTGGCAAAAAATTCTTCCTCATGTCCAGCCTAAACCTGCCTTGCTGCAGCTTGAGGCCATTGCCTCTTGTTCTCTGGCTAATGCCCTGTGAGAAGAGACCAGCACCAACCTCTCTACAAGGCCCTTTCAGGGAGCCGTAGAGAGCCAGGAGGTCTCCCCTCAGACTTCTCTTCAAACTAACCATCCCCAGCTCCTTCACTCTCTCCTCATCAGATTAATTCTTCAGGCCCTTCCCAGCTTCCTTGCCCTCCTCTGCACTGGCTCCAGCACCTCCATGTCTCTCTTGTACTGAGGTGCCCAAAACTGGACACAGCATTCCAGATGTGGCCTCCCCAGAGTAGAGTCCAAGGGGACAATCCCCTCTGATGTGGGTTAGGGAGTTACCTGCCCCCCCTACACTTTGTAAAATGACACCCTCCCTGCTCCTACTGGACACAGCATTTCTGCTCCCAGCCAGGATGCCATTGGCTTTCTGTGCCCCCTGGGCACACTGTTGGCTCACATTCAGCTGCTTGTCCATCACAGCCCCCAGGTCCCTTTCTGCAGGGAGCTTTCCAGCCACACTGCCCCAGGCCTGCAGTGCTGGACCTGGCACTTGGCCTTGTTGAAGCTCATCCCTTTAACAGTGGCCATGAGTCCAATCTGTCCATGTTGTGTGTTCATTACAGTTGAGACTGAAGCTGAAGAGCCTCCAGAAGTTCAGTTGTTGCCACTTTGTGTGCTTGCTTCTGGTCCCAGTGCCAGTGTCCGCAGGCGGCGCTGTGCCTGGCTGTGCAGACATGCTGGCCTGCTCACCCTGTGCCACTGTGTGCTGCTCTCCTTCAGCTGGAGGAGAACAAAACATCTTTGATGTGCAAGTCAAGAGGATTTGTGGAGCTGAACTGCAAGTTCATCTGATAGAAAGGATTCTGGAAACATCAGTCTGGTTGAATGATATCATTAGACAGGGCTTCCCTATTCCAAATACCTCTTCCCTGCCTTTCTGCCCCCTGCCCTTGCCTCTGCTATTGTGCAGTCTGATAAGTATTTCACACTATGAGGCTTTTACTGCAGTGATCCTTGCAGACAAAACACAGGCATGTGCTACTTGAAGAGGAACCAGGGTGTCTCCATTGCACTGCTACCTTTGCTGTTAAGACTCCCCATTCCCCTCAGATGCCATCAAGAATGACAAGCTTGCTGTTGAGCTTTTGGACCACAGAGTATGGGGCCCAGAGCTCTGCTCCTCTCCTTCCTGCTCATCCTACATCAGCCTTATGGTAGCTATAGATGGTGCATGCACAGATTTCAGGGGAAGGGAATGCTGCAGGTACTCAGTGATGAGATGCTGCTTTCATAGGATCACAGAATCACAGAATGCTCTTGGTTGGAAGAGACCTCCAAAGCTCATCCAGTCCAAGCCCCTCTGCACTCAGCAGGGACATCCTCAACTAGAGCAGGTTGCCCACAGCCCTCTCCAGCCTCACCTTGGATATCTCCAGGGATGGGTCCACAACCATCTCCCTGGGCAACTTGTTGCAGTGTTCCACTACCCCCATGGTGCAGAACTTGTTCCTCACATCCAATCTCAATCTGCACTGCTCTAGTCTGAAGCCATTGCCCTTGTCCTGTCCCTGCAGGCCTTTGCAAACAGACTCTCTGCAGCCTTCTTGTAGCCCCTTCAGGTACTGGCAGGTTGCTGTTAGGTGTCCCTGGAGCCTTCTCTTCTCCAGGCTGCACACCCCCAGCTCCCTCAGCCTGTCCTTGTAGCAGAGCTGCTCCAACCCCCTGAGCATTTTCATGGCCTCCTCTGGCCCAGCTCCATCAGGACCATACCTGCAGCCCAGTCTGTGTGGAGCCCCCAGCACAGGCATCCCTCCCCCCATGATAGGGTGCCTGCTGGGCAGTGGGAGACCATTCTTTAGACATGTGGTGAGGTTCAGCATCATTTCTGGGGGCTGTATTTGGGACGTGGGCTGCTCTGGGGGAGGTTTTGTGACATCAATCCACTTGCAGCACTGATGTGCCCCTCCAGCTTCAGGACGCTATTGCAATAAGAACCTGTGTGATTGTTGCTGCTGTCATTCCCTGATTGGGTTTTTATTGTCTTTTGGCTCTGTTACATTCTGCAGAACTTTCCACAAGAAGGAAATTTAGCCTCTGAGTCCCTAAATATACAAATTGCAGTAAAGCAAACACCCAGACACAGCAGTTTCCATGTTGTTTTAACCCCCTCCCCCCACATGTGAACCTGAATAGCTGAGATATTTCACAAAATACATCAGGCCTTGGCAGGGCTGGGGTCAGAACTGAGCCTGTGTTATAAAAACAGGAGAAGGAATAAATGCTCCATCACAAGGATGTATGAAAAAAGGCTTTCCTTGATTTATGCAGCTATTCTCTTTCAGTCATCATATTCCCATGGAGGAAAAAAAAAAAAAAAAAAAAAGGAGAAAGAAAAAAAGAGAAAGGTTGTGGCTGTGGTGTTATAGAACATGCTAGGGCATGAAGCAGGCTGAAGTTTCCTTTCTGAGGGGTGGAATTCATACATCTTTTGACCATTTTCCTCTATCAATGCAACCTTTTTGTTGTTTTTATATAGGGAGATGATCGTATGAAGCTCCCAAGCCCAAATGACAGCAAGTTCTTCCAAAACCTTCTTGATGAGGAAGACCTGGAAGATATGATGGATGCTGAAGAGTATCTTGTTCCTCAAGCTTTCAACATCCCTCCTCCCATCTACACCTCCAGGACAAGAATTGATTCCAACAGGGTAAGAGCAAGCCCTGGCAGAAAGTGCTGGTTATGATAAAAGCACAGGGGCCTACAGGGAGGCTGGGGAGGGACTATTGACAAGGTCTTGTAATGCCAGGACAAGGGGCAATGGGTTTGAACTGGCAGAGGGGAGACTGAAACTGGATGTTAGGAGGAAGTTGTTTGCAGTGAGGGTGGTGAGACACTGGCACAGGTTGCTCAGGGAGGCTGTGGAGATCGAAGATCACATTCTGTGCTTCTGTGCTCCACAACCTCCCTGGAGGTGTTCAAGGCCAGGTTGGAGGAGGCCTTGAGTGACCTGTACTAGTGGGATGTGTCCCTGCCTATGGCAGGGGGTTGGAACTGGATGATCTTTGAGGTCCCTTCCAACTTTACTGTTCTATGATTCTATGATGTTGAAGTGCACTTATCAAACATAGGCCAGGGTTACCTTGAGGATTCCAAGGAGAGCCACTACAAAAGTGTTGCCTGTGGGTTCCCTCCTCATTGTGCCTCAGTGATTTCTAAGTGAACAGCTTGGCCTAGAGTGAACAGAACTCCACTTGATCCACCTGTCCCCTGAAGGCACAGCTGAGGCTTGGGAAATGCAGCAGTGGTGGTTCTCCTGGCCATTAGGTACACAGATCTGATTCTTCCATCACTGCAGCTCTGATTCTCTCATCCCTGCAGTGCTGCTTTGACAGGGTTAATAGAATCATAGAATCATAGAATGGTAAGGTTGGAAGGGACCTCAAAGATCATCCAGTTTCAACCCCCTGCCATAGGCAGGGACACCTCCCACTAGTACAGGTCACTCAAGGCCTCCTCCAACCTGGCCTTGAACATCTCCAGGGAGGTTGTGGAGCACAGAAGCACAGAATGTGATCAAAGATCACATTCTGTGCTTCTGTGCTCCACAACCTCCCTGGGCAACCTGTGCCAGTGTCTCACCACCCTCACTGCAAAGAACTTCTTCTTAACATCCAGTTTAAATCTCCCCTCTGACAGTTCAAACCCATTGCCCCTTGTCCTGTCTTGACACTGATGTAAGTGAGGGCAGGTGGAATATACAGATAATGCTGCTGTTGTGTCTGGAGATGGATTTCAGCTCCTTTACCTCTTTGTGTGTGATGCTTTCACCACTCTCCTTCACAAAAATGTGGAGGGGTTTTGCTGAGCATGTCACAGATTTTAGCATGATGATCTTCATAACATCCTTGTCAATGGAGGCAATGCTGTTCAGCTTGCAAGGGTAGCTGAGGCACAGAGAGTGGTGTGGTCAAATTCAGCTCACCTAACTGCAGCCATCAGAAGGATAAAGATAGAATCAAAGCTCTGCATCTAGGCTTCATTTTGCGTGGTTGGAGATGAGTCAGTGCACCCTGTGGGTGATTACTGCTGTCTGTCTTGGACATTTACAAGAGGAGAAGTTAATTTCTGCAGGTGTCTTTCTCTATCCACTGGCTACTGGCAGCCCCAGAGCAGTCTCAGACCTTGTGAGTTGAGTCCTGCTTCAGCCTCCATGGCACAGCTTGATTTGAGTTCAGCTTTCCAGAATCCCTTCTCATTCCTGACCCCCCTGCCCACAGCTCTGACCTCTGCCTGTTCCTGTGCTTAGCTCCATCATTTTAATGGCCCAGGTGCAGCTCTTCTCACAAAACTAAAAGGTGGTGAAATCCATTCCTGATGTGAGGCCATTTGCACAAGCAGCAGAAGCATTTGGTAATTAGGGACTTTTTTTGTTTGTTTTAACTTTGTGCTCCCTTTATTTGGAAAGTCACATTTTAAATACTCTGTGGAGTCTCACTGAAATGTCAATGTTAATTCCTCATGCTTTAGAAACATTTTGGACATTTGCTCTTAGCCAAGGTAGTTCCAAATTCATACCCTGCTCTGAACTGATTACACCACACGAGGCAGGGAAGAGGGAAACAAAGGAGCCAAGAGTGCATATAGCACACCTGACCATGGATTCTTTCCACTCTCCTGAATGAATCAGTGCTGCTCTGGAATAAGGAAGACAAAATCTGATCTTAAATAATATCCAGCCAATGCTACTGTTTTTAAAGACAATGAGACCAGAGGTTTTTGGAAGAGCAGGATTGTAGCCCCCCTGGCTAAGCTGGACTAACGTAGCATTTCTCCTGCTTCACTGAAAGGTAACAGTAAGCAAGAAGCTTCCTATTTATGGCAGCAGTGCTGATGCTGATCTGAAGTAATTCAGTTTTACTCAGAGCTGTCTCTGGAGAGGTTCTTTTTTCCTTTGCTGCCAGCCTCTGAGAAAAGAAGGAAACAGCAGTAGTTGCCTTTAAAAGGTGTTCACTCTCACGCTGGGGTAAATCACTGCAGCTAAATTTACAAAGAAGTGTACTAAAATCTACACCAGCATGGAGCTGAGGCAGAGCAGTCAGACCCACAAAATTTGCTATATTCATCTCACTCCCATATTTACTGGGAATACTGGGGCAGATTTCAGGGAGAAAGGATTAGGAGGAAAATCACAGAAAGTGTCTGGTTGGAAGAGACCTCCAAGCTCACCCAGTCCAACCTTCCACAGAGCACTGCAGGGGCAACACCAAACCATGTCCCTAAGCACAGCTCCACAGGCTGCTCAAACACCTCCAGGGATGGGGACTGCAGCACTGCCCTGGGCAGACCATTCCATGGCTGAGAACCCTCTCTGGCAAGAAATATTTCCTAGCATCCAGCCTGAACCTCCCCTGGGGCAGCTTGGAACCATTGCCTCTGCTCCTGTGCCTTGGCACCAAGGAGCAGAGGCTGCCCCCTCCTCACTCCAACCTCCCTGCAGGCAGCTGCAGACAGCAATGAGCTCTGCCCTCAGCCTTCTCTTCTGCAGCCTGCACACCCCCAGCTCCCTCAGCCCCTCCTCACCCCCAGCTGCTCCAGGCCCTTCTCCATCCTCACTGCCCTGCTCTGGACAGGCTGCAACGCCTCAATGTCCTTCCTGGGATGAGGGGCCCAGAGCTGAACACAGCCCTGGAGGTGTGGCCTCAGCAGTGCTGAGCAGAGGGGGATGATCCCCTCCTGTCCCTGCTGCCCACCCTGCTTCTGATCCAAGCCAGGATGCCATTGGCTTTCTTGCCTACCTGGGCACTGCTGTCTCATGTTTAATTGACTGCCAACCAGAACCCCAGGTCCCTCTCCAAGATGCATCTTCCCAGCCACACATCCCCAGGTCTGTAGCTCACCATGGAGTTGTTGTGACCCAGGTGCAGGACCTGGCACTTGGCCTTGTTGAACTTCACACAATGAGCCTTGGCCCATGGTTCTGAGCTGTCCAGGTCCTGCTGCAAAGCCTCCCTACCCTCTAGCAGATGGACACAGCCACCCAGCTTGGTGTCAGCTGCAGACTTTGTGAGGATGCCTCAATGCCCTCACCCAGATCATTGATGAGGACATTAAAGAGGACAGGCCCCAGCACTGAAGCCTAGGGGACACCACTGGTGATGGGGCACCAGCTGGACTTGCATTTTCAAGAGTTCCCTTTGCCCTCTGTCTTTAGTGCCAGCTGATAAGAGGGAGCTGAGGGAATTAATTTCAACAGAAACCCTAGAGTAAATATTCTTATAGAGTTATTTCAAATGTATTGTTTGGTCAGCTACCATCATGGTCACAGAGAGCAAGCAGAGGCATCTATTTAATCGTCATCATCATTATTGTTTTTGCTATCATTATTAAATTCAAGTAACTTTCTCACAGTCTTTGCCTGGATTTAAACCACACTGTTGCAGCTACCTGTACACATGTACACATGTGATCCCCTCTAAGTCAGCAGAGCTGCAGAGAGAGACACTGTGCCTTTATTTTTGTCACACCTTCCTGCTGTGAGGTCTCCCCTCTGCAGCTCACAACTACCTCTCTTGGAGTGTGTCTGTGATCTTGTACCACTGAGCTCAGTGCCAGCTTCACTTTGCAGCTCAGTGCAGGCTTTTTAGTCTGAGCCCTGAGGCTGCCTAGTCTGCAGAAGAGAAGGCTGAGAGGGGATCTGAGCAATGTCTACCAATAGCTGAGGGCTGGGGGAAGGAAGGAAGGGACAGAGACAGCCTCTGCTCACTTGTGCCCTGGCACAGGACAAAGGGCAAGGGATGGAAACTGCAGCACAGCAAGTTCCACCTCAACATGAGCAACAACTTCTTTGCTGTAAGGGTCCCAGAGCCCTGGCACAGGCTGCCCAGAGGGGTTGTAGAGTCTCCTTCTCTGGAGCCTTCCCAGTCCTGTCTGGATGTGTTCCTATGTGCCCTGTACTGGATTCTCTGGTGCTGCTCTTGCAGGGGGGTTGGGCTGGAAGATCTCCAGAGGTCACTTCCAACCCCTGGGATCCTGTGACAGTAGCAAAACTGTGTCCTTCTTTCAGTGGTTCCTACTGCTGGCAATTTTTCTCTGGCATCTTATTGCAATCTAACACTTAAACTAAACTTTGTCGAGTTTTCAGATTCTGAGCCAAGTTTTGTCACCCAGCTAGCCTTGAAAGGACAGATAGAATCATAGAATCATAGAATGGTAAGGTTGGAAGGGACCTCAAAGATCATCTATTTCTAACCCTCTGCCATAGGCAGGGACACCTCCCACTAGTACAGGTCACTCAAGGCCTCCTCCAACCTGTCCTTGAACACCTCCAGGGAGGTTGTGGAGCACAGAATCACAGAATGTGATCAAGATCCACATGTGCTCCACACCCCCCCTGGGCAGCCTCTGCCAGTGTCTCACCACCCTCACTGCAAACAACTTCCTCCTAACATCCAGTTTCAGTCTCCCCTCTGCCAGTTTAAACCCATTGCCCCTTGTCCTGTCGTTACAAGACCTTGTCAATAGTCCCTCCTCAGCCTTCCTGTAGCCCCCTTCAGATACTGGAAGGCTTCTATAAGGTCTCCTGGAAGCCTTCTCTTCTCCAGGCTGAAAGATGGAGGACAGAAAGCTTACACCCAGCTCTCTGACTTTGGACCCTTTCCTATGTTTATGGGTTTTGTTTATTGCAGGAGCCTCTTTATGGAGGGGTCATTTATAAGGCTGAAAGAAGAGCTTGGCAAAGGAGCTGCCCTTGAACAAGCTGCTGACTTACAGTAGCCCTCATTGATGGCTTTGGAGATTGACTTCTGTAGCAGGATTACCAGCAGAGTTTTGATGCCTATCCAGTGCCTCAGATTAGCTTCAGTCCCTGCTTTGCTTGCTAGCAGTTCTACATCTCCTAAAGGTACTGCCACATGCACGAGGACATCTGGACAGCAGGAAGGGCACAGGGCCTTGTTGCTGGGGCCAGGCTGAAAGTCCCCTAGCATCTTAGCCTCCCTGGCTTCCTTTGCAAGAAGGCTGCTTTTCTGGCTGTAGCACATCTGTTTGCTGTCTGTGCAGAAAGCTGCCTAGTTGTCTGTTGTTTCTCTGGAGCACTCAGGTTCTTGGTGCATTAACTACTCCTCCAGTGAAGACTCATCTTGATTCAGAGCAGAACACACAGTAGTTTCTTCCAGGTAACAGTGCATCTGCTGTGCATAGTTGAGTACAGATGGATGTCAGCTACAAGAATCACAGAGAAGTGAAATGCTGTCAGAGCTCTCTGTCTGCAGTGGTCTGATTCTGTGTTTGTGTTTCCTCTGGATAGTTTGTGATTGGTGCTTGTTTGGTGTAGTGAATATTAATATTGCACAGAGTCGTGGTTCTGCTGCAGCCATTGGTGCCAAATGAATTGCTACAGCTCAGGTACTTTGTGTTTGCTGTGTCTGGCAAATTAAATGTTATGGGGGAGATTGCCTTGCAGTTTGGTGAAGTAAAACACTCAAGACAGGAGCTGCATGACCTTGCTGTGGTTTTCAGAGATCAGAGCACAGGTGATGCTGTCTTTCTCTTCTGAGTTGCCTGTCTGTAGTTTCAGTGAAGAAAGAGTCAGTTTTGTGATGGCAGAATGCTGTGCTCCTTCTCAGAGTGCCTTGTACTGACAGTTTTATTTGAGTGCTCCAGCAGTGCAGCTCCACTGGGCACAAAAGCTTGCAGGAAGAAAGCAGGGAGATCAGGAGCTTTCCCACACTCAGGCTTTGAAGTCAGGGAACTAAAGCACAGCAAGAGCATTTACTTTCTAGGGAAAGCTCTGAAGTTTCTTTAGGGTGATCTTGGTCCTAAACCCTTGCAGCTTATTGCCTGGGAGAGGCACCCCTGAGTGAGGTCTGTATTAACACACTGCCTGCCTTCTCCCTCCCATGTGAAGAAAGAAGCTATTTGGTATGAATTAACAACATGGAGCTGCAGCCCATGGAAAGAGGGCAGGAAAGAGGGAAACCTTCCAGGGAGTTTCAGCTTCCCCAGGAAGTGTCACNGCCCCAACTCTCTCAACCTGTCCTCATAGCAGAGCTGCTGCAGCCCTCTGAGCATCTTGCTGGCCTCCTCTGGACCTGCTCCAACAGTTCCATGTCCTTCCTGTGCTGAGGGCTCCAGAACTACACACAGGACTCCAGGTGGGGTCTGATGAGGATTACTGAGATTTATGAAGCTGCAAGGCTCAGACACAACTTCAGCATTTCCATCACACCCACACTGGCTTCAGAGCAGCACATCTTTGGGACCTGTACTCCCAGGGAGCAGAAGCCTGCAGGCAGTGTCGCCTACGGCAGTGCCCTCTGTTACCAAACCCAGCCTGAGACTCATGCAGCTTTTCAATAAAAATAAGCATCCTAGGCTAAATTGAATTCTGAAACTATTCAGTTGCAATTTTCAGCTCTTCAGCTTCTCCCAGCTTTTCTTCTCCCTGGTCTAGAGATATTCTAGAAATAAGGAGTTTTAGAGGCTCTGTGCTGCCACGAGATAAGCTAAATCCTCGGCAGTGCTTCCATGAGTGCAGGGCCCTGACTAGTTCTAGAGAGCATTCACAGCCATTAGCTGATTCATTCAGGTAGTTGTAATGAGTGCTGGCCTGTGTGGACAGAGATAACACTCAGACAGAAAGCATTCTGTTTACCCCATGGTGCTTTTCCTCTCTAAACACTTGGCTAATTCCTTCTGCAAACTGTCTCTGTTGTTTATGACTTGTTGATACTACCTCTGTAGTGTTAGTCCATATGCTGTGTATCACAGAAGCACCTGCCCACCCCTGCCATTAAACAGCAAGCTGCTTGTCACAGAGATCTACTGGAGTCCTATGTGCAGTTCTGGAGCCCCCAGCACAGGAAGGACATGGACCTGTTGGAGCGGGTCCAGAGGAGGCCACCAAGATGCTTAGAGGGCTGTAGCAGCTCTGCTGTGAGGACAGGCTGAGAGAGTTGGGGCTCTGCAGCCTGGAGAAGGCTTCCAGGAGACCTTAGAGTAGCCTTCCAGTATCTGAAGGGGACCTACAGGAAGGCTGGGGAGGGACTATTGACAAGGTCTTGCAATGACAGGACAAGGGGCAATGGGTTTGAACTGGCAGAGGGGAGATTGAAACTGGATGTTAAGAGGAAGTTGTTTGCAGTGAGGGTGGTGAGACACTGGCACAGGTTGTGGAGCACATGTGGATCTTGATCACATTGGGTGATTCTGTGCTCCACAACCTTCCTGGAGGTGTTCAAGGCCAGGTTGGATGAGGCCCTGAGTGCCCTGTACTAGTGGGAGGTGTCCCTGCCTATGGCAGGGGGTTGGAACTAGATGATCTTTGAGGTCCCTTCCAACCTTACCATTCTATGATTCTGTGTCTGGTTCATCTGTCCAGGAGAACCCTTCTGCTTGGCTACAGCAGGCTGTGCCATGCCATGCCAAAAGGCAGTTCTCAGCTCCCCGTGCAGTGCTGCTGCAGCAGTCGTGGTGCCGTGTTAGGTCTGGTGAAGTTTAGTGGCTGAACATCTGTATATGTCTGCATGTAAGAAAAAGGTTATTCCAGAGAGAAAGCAGGCAAGCAGCTGTGATTAATTTGGTCAGGTTTCTGAGTTTGAAAGGTAGGCATTTTCAAATCAAGAGATTACAAAGAAGGTGGTCGTTAGTGATTTTTCAGGTGCGCATCACATCAGTAGGGCATCCAACAGCTTCCCTCCCCCAGCTTCTCTTGGGCAGTAGGGACTATGCACCCAGTGGGGTTGCTACCAGAGTTAAGTGGCTTTTTAAGTAACAAAGATGAATTTCTTAGGCACCCACAGTGAATCAGTGGTGGAAGATCAGCTCTGAGGTCTAATATGACCTCCATTACATACTGAAATACAGCAGACTTGGAAGAGGGGGGACTGTAGGCACCACTGTCTTCAGCACAGCTGGAGGGAGGGGGTTTGGTCAGCAGTTAGAAATCGGAGGGGCACCTCACAGTGAGGTTTGGACGGAGTAGGGGGGGTTTGGACAGCAGTTAGAAATCAGAGGGACACCTCACAGTGTGTCAGTGCAGCTGAGCTAGCATGAGAGGCATTGTCATTGCAGCTAGCAGCTGTTTTTAACACCCTTTCCTCTCCACAAAGAAGGTGACAGGAGGGAATGCTAATTTGTCCAGGACTTACCTTCTGCCCAGGGCTTTAGCAGCAATCAGTGCCTCCCCTCTGCTTTTTCTGGCAGAAAAAGGCAGTTAAATACTCCTGCCCGAGCTCTCAGGCAAAGTTATTTCTCCAGGTGTGTCCTGGCCACGTGTGGCTGATGGCAGTAAAAGGACTTAATCCTAAAGTCAATGGATGGATTGTGTAAAGAGATAGGAAGGGTGGATGTGGGTATTGCAAGCACTGTGTCTGAGCTTTTGGCTGAGTGTCACCAGTGTCTCTTGCCTCTTAGCCTCTGCCTCCAGTGCAGAAATTCTGCTTGAGGTGGAGTTTGTCTTTTGGAGATATTTTGCCTTGATTGTATCAGGTGGGAGGGAAAATCCAGCAGAGTGTAAGAAGGCCTCACTGGGCAGTTAATGCTGACTCTCCAGCAGGGTTTGGATCCTTTTACTGTCTGCCAAGCTAGACGAAGGAGCTGGAAGTTGCGGGGCTGAGCAGAATGGCACCATACCAACATTGGATATAAAATAAGGACCAGGCTGATGTCTCATCTTTAGCTGAGGTTGTTCTGCTGTTTGCCACCTCTCTACTTCTGCAGCAGCTTCTTTGTTCAAAATCTTTATCAGTGGCCTGGATGAGGGCATTGAGTAGACCCTCAGCAAAGCCGCCGATGATACAGAACTGGGGAGAGTGGCTGACAGCCCTCAGGCTGTGCTGCCATCCAACCAGATCTGGACAGGCTGAGAGCTGATGGAAGGTGAATCTTGTGAAGTTCAGTAAGGACAAGTGCAGGGTCCTGCATCTGGGCAGGAATAACAGGCACCAGGACAGGTTGGGGCTGCCCTGCTGGAAAGCAGCTCCGTGGAGAAAGATCTTGGAGTGCTGGTGGGCAGCAAGTTCTGCATGGACAGCAATGTGCCCTTGTGCCCAAGAGAGCCAATGGTGTCCTGGAGTGCATCAAGAAAAGTCTGGCCAGCAGGGCTAGGGAGGTTCTGCTCCCCCTCTGCTCTGCCCTACTGAGACCACACCTGGAATACTGTGTCCAGTTTTGGGCTCCCCAGTTCAGGAGAGACAGAGACCTGCTGGAGAGTCCAGTAGAGAGCCATGAGGATGATTTGGGGACTTGAGCATCTCCCTGTGGAGAGAGCCTGAGAGCCCTGGGGCTGTTTAGTCTGGAGAGGAGAAGGCTGAGAGGGGATCTGATCAGTCCCTATCAATATCTGAGGGGTGGGGGTCAAGTGGAGGGGGCCAAGCTCTTTTTAGTGGTGTACATCAATAAGCCAAGGAGCAGCAGCTACAAACTGGAACAGAGAAGGTTTCACCTCAACATGAGGAGAAACTTCTTTACAGTGAGGGTGACAGAGCCCTAGAGCAGGCTGCCTGGAGAGGTTGTGGAGTCTCCTTCTCTGGAGACTTTCAAACCCACCTGGGTGCATTCCTGTGTGAACTGCCCTGGGTGATGCTGCCTTGGCAGGAGGTTGGATTGGATAATCTCTGGAGGTGCCTTCCAACCTCTAAAGTTCTGTGATTCTGTGATGCTCAAAGATACTATGATGACCTCTTCCCTTAGATTTGCTACCTATTAACTGCAGTCTGTCAGCTTCTAGACCTTTTTCTTCATCTCTGCCCCACTTCTTAATTTCTGCTCCTTAAAAAGTGATCAAAAACTTTCTTAAAATCTTTGTAGATTTTTGGGTTTTGTTTTTGGTTTTGGGTTTTTTTTTTTTTGTTGTTTGTTTCATTTTTGTTTTCTTTTTAAAAAATTTTTCTTATTTCATTTTTGTTTTCTTTTTGGTTTTCATTTTGGGTTCTTAATTTTGTTTTTGTTTTGTTTTTGTTGTTTTCTTTTTTGTTTGGTTTTTGTTTTTGTTTTGGGTTTGGTTTGGTTTTGTGTTTTTGTTTTGGGTTTGGTTTGGTTTTGTGTTTGTGTTTTGGGTTTGGTTTGGTTCTGTGTTTGTGTTTTTGGTTTTGGTTTTGTTATTTAGGTTTTGTTTTTGTTGCTTTGGGGTTTTTTTGTTGTTTTTGTTTTTGTTTTTTTGTTTTGGGTTTGGTTTTGGTTTTGTTTTTATTGTTTTGGTTTGGTTTGTTTTTGTTGTTTTTGTTTTTGTTTGTTTTTGTTTTTGGTTTGGTTTTGTGTTTGTGGTTTTGGTTTTGTTGTTTCTGTTTTTGTTGTTTTGGGGTTTTTTTTGTTTTGTTTTTGGTTTGGGTTTTGGTTTGTTTTTTGTTTTTGTTTTAGGTTTTGGATTGGGTTTTAGTTTGGTTTGGGTTTTGGTTTGTTTTTGTTTTTGTTTTAGGTTTTGGGTTGGGTTTTAGTTTGGTTTTGGTTTGTTTTTATTTGTGTTTGTGGGTTGGGTTTTTTTTGTTTATTTGTTTGTCTGGTTGGTTTTGGTTTTGTCTTTCTTTTTGTTTTTGGTTTTTTTTCCCCCCAGACTCTGTAAGTGTTTCAATTTAAATCTTTCATGCCAGGACAGAGGAACTTTTAACATCAGCATTTCAGAAGCTCACAGTGGTACTAACTCTGTCAGCTCTCTTGCTTCTTGAAAACCTGCTTGCTTATTTCATTAACTACTCCACCTTGCTTATTTTCCCAGGAGAGTTTGGGCAACAGTGTACTGAATGATGCAGTGAATGATACCATCAATCCTTTAGGGTAATTCTGGGCTCTCTTTCCAGATCTCAAGTTTCATGTCCTGCTTCCCTAAGTGTTAGTGAGATGCTGATGGCAGCAGGCCCCTGCCTGTTGCACTCTTTTACATTAAGCAGCTCTTGGTAGCTGTTAGCCTTCTGTTGGTGTCTGCTCAATCATCACAAATGTTTTAGCCACTGTAACTTCTTTCCTCTGTGAAACTCCTCTGTGTCTATTTCTAGCCTTTGTTGGGAAGGTAGAAAGCACAAGGTCATAGTTGCCATAGAATGGCTTGGGTTGAAAGGGACCTTAGAAATCATCCAGTTCCAGCCTCTCCTGCCATGAACCACCTACTGGAGCAGGTTGCTCAAGGCCCCATCCAACCTGGTTTTGAACACTTCCAAGACTGGAGCTTCTCTGGGCAGCCTGTTGCAGTGCCTCACTACCCTCGCAGGGAAGAGTTTCTTCCTGATGTCTAATCCAAGTCTGGCTTCTCGCAGCTTGAAGCCATTGCCCTTCATCCTGTCACTTTGTAAACAGTCCCTCTCCAGCCATCCCATAGGCCCCTCTCAAAATACTGGAAGACTTCTCTAAAGTCTGCCAGGAGCTTTCTCTTCTCCAGGCTTAACAACCCCAACTCTGTGAGCCTTCCTTCACAGGAGAGTGCTGCACCCTTGGATCGCCTTTGTGGTCCTCCTCTGCACACACTCCCAATAGTTCCATGACTTTATTTTGTGTTGGGGTCTCCAGAGCTGGACACACTGCTCCAGGTGGGTTCTCAGCAAGACTGAGTCACCTCTTTTTTCTCCATGAAGAGCAGGGGGTGGACCCAGATTGCTGCTAGTCCACACAACAGGAAGAAGTTCTTCCTCATGAAGGTGGTGAGAGCCTGGCACAGGCTGCCCAGGGAGGTGGTGGAAGCCTCATCCCTGGGGATTTTTAAGGCCAGGCAGGATGTGGCTGTGGGCAAGCTGTTCTAGTGAGAGGTGTCCCTGCCCATGGCAGGGGGATTGGAGCTGGATGATCCTTGAGGTCCCTTCCAGCTCTGACAACTCTGTGATAATTTCATCACTCTGGTTAAAGAGTAAGAACAAACATGCAAAAACCCACACTGTCAAATACAGGAGATGGAGAAATTTTTTTTCTCTAGTTTTAATAATTTACTTGAAAAAGGAAAGCTTCTCAAAAAAAAAAAAAGTATATTTGGAAGTAAGTATTTAAATACCCTTTAAGATGTGCTAAGTTTGCCAGAGGAAAGGAAGAAAGTTGATACGGAGGGCTCAAAGCAGCATAGGTGATGTTGGCTCTTCACAGAGACCTCTTTGCAAGTGGTTTCTTGCTTGGCAGGCAGGCCACCTGAAATCAATGCTGTTTCCTCAAGGAGCAAGCCCTTCTCAGCCTGGATAGATGACCAGGACCACAAATGCACAAATCAGGGCCACAAATGCACAACTCCAGGCTGGGTGGTGAATGGCTGAGAGCAGCCCTGAGGAAAAGGACTGGGGGTCTGGGGTGATGAAAAGCTCAACATGAGCCTGCAGTGTGAGTGCAGCCCNCCCAGGGAGGTTGTGGCTGCTCCCTTCCTGGAGGTGTTCAAGGCCAGGTTGGAGGAGGCCTTGAGTGAGCTGTACTAGTGGGAGGTGTCCCTGCCTATGGCAGGGGGTTGGAACTAGATGATCCTTGAGGTCCCTTCCAACCTTACCATTCTATGATTCTATGATTCTATTTACTTGTCAGATTGCCTCTTGCTTTATCAGGCCGAGCGCCTTAAACCAGGAAATTTTTAATGCATTAAACTGTTTTCTCTCCCATTCAAGCATATAGATTTAATGTGGGATGGCATTTTGTTTGCCATGGATTTAATATGTACTTAATAACAAATCACCACCTCCCAGGACTTCCTGGTGAGACCTACTGCAAGTTAATGCTCAGTGGAATCAATGCAAGAGGCTGTAGCTGTGTATTGCTTCAGACCTTGATGCGTGGCATGTAAATTTATTGAGCTTTAATATAAACTGGTTTAAAATCAGGCAGCATCTGCTTAATCCATGAATAGCTGCTGGCTGTGTTAGCAGTCAAGAGAGCTCACAGCTGATCCATTTTCTCTTCTCTCTTGAAAAGAAGAAAAAAAAAGTCAATAGATATAAAGAGAGCAAGTAATAAATATTTCTACACTGCACTGATGAGGCATTCTTGGGAAACAGCAAGCTAAACAACTCTGCATAATTCACTAGATGGAAAAGTGGACTAAGAGTCAGGAAATAATTATGAGAGCTGGGAGAAAAATCTTCTTTTAGTGCCTGGCTTTGAGGCAGCAGTTGTGGGTGGAAAATAGCCTTTACTGGGGAACCGTAGTTGTCCTTTGCTTCAAATAATAAAAGCACCTGAAAAAGACAAGGGCCCTGATTTGGAAATGCACCTGGCAGGGCTCCAAGGAGTTGGCATCTAAGCACCTGTCTGCCCATGCTGCTTGGGGCACACAGCCCACAGAGGGCCCACAGTGGGACTCCTGTGATGCTGCAGGTGGCAGGAGGGCTCTGGAGCATCCTGTGCTTTCTAAACATACATGGGATAGTGATAAATGCCAGCACAGCCTGGCATGCCCTGTGTTAGCCAGAGCAGAGTCTGTCTGTCCTGTTAAATGCTGTGGCAGGGGAGGGGAAAACTGCTCCAAGCTATAATAAGACTCTCTAAAAGATGTGGTGGGGAGAAGTGGGAGGAGGCAGAGATGAAGTTTAGCTTTTGAATGTTAAAGAGTGATTATTTTATCCCAATCAGCTGGATGGGTATTTATTTTAGTGTATTACTGCCACCAGAACCTCAGCCCTGCTTTAAATCAAATCAGCATTTCATCAAGAAGCCTATTCTTTGCCAGAAGAGACCAAGAGTGCACAATTACAGGTTCCTTTTCCCTCTTGCATAATAAAATGGGGAGATTATCATCAAGTTTCTATTCAGATTTTTTAGGAAGGTTTTTTTTTTCCTTTTTTTTTTTTCGTTTTTTTGTTTTTTCTTTTTTATTTTATTTTTAAAAGCCATCTTTGCCTGTAAGAACTCCCTGTTCAGGCCAGCCTGCTGTAATGATTACTGCTGTAAAGGCTTCAGTGGAGATGTGCTCTATTTCCTTCTCAATGAGGGCTGATGGCATTTTGAGAGGCTCAGAATATCCTTTGATTACTGTATAAAACAGACTGGGGAAGATGGCATAGGAGGGGGCTGCTGCTCATCAACTTTCTTTTGTGCTTTTTTTCCTCTCTCTATTTTTTTTTTCCTTGTCTGCCATGTCACAATCACAAATGATGACCATGTTGTGGTTTTGGTCCCATTTCCCCCTCCTTTCCCTGTTTGAGGATTTGAAGCTTGAGGCTTGTACAGAAAAGGAGCTGCTGCTGCTGCTGCTGCTGCTCCCTGTATTTTGGACAGATGCTACAGCATATGAATAGGAGCAGTGCCTTGACCCTTCTCTCCCACAAGGAATTGTTGGAAGAGCTAGGAAATAGTGTGTTGTCTCTCCCAAGCTGTGGGGAGCTGGCCTCCTGTTAGAAGGTGCCACTGACTGCAAAACCTCTTGGAGCATGCATTACAAAAGCAGCTACAGAAAGGCAGTGGTGAGTGACAGGTGGGACAAGGGAGTAGAAGAGACTGAAAGGGAAAGACAGACACATGCAAGCTGCCTCTCTCCCTGCTCTGTTTGACACTCATGCTGCCTTAAGACAAAATAATAGGGACCAGCAGTTCTTGCAGCTTCCTTCTTGTGTCATGCTTAGATCAGGAGGGCCACGAAGATGCTCAGAGGGCTGCAGCAGCTCTGCTCTAAGGACAGGCTGAGAGAGTTGGGGCTCTGCAGCCTGGAGAAGAGAAGGCTTTCAGAAGACCTTAGAGTAGCCTTCCAGTATCTGAAGGGGACCTACAGGAAGGCTGAGGAGGGGCTATTGACAAGGTCTTGCAATGACAGGACAAGGGGCAATGAGTTTAAAGTGGCAGAGGGGAGATTGAAACTGGCTGTTGGGAGGAAGTTGTTTGCAGTGAGAGGGGTGAGACACTGGCACAGGTTGCCTAGGGAGGTTGTGGAGCACAGAAGCACCCAATGTGATCAAAGTTGGGTGCTTCTGTGCTCCACAACCTCCCTGGAGGTGTTCAAGGCCAGGTTGGATGAGGCCTTGAGTGACCTGTACTAGTGGGAGGTGTCCCTGCCTATGGCAAGGGGTTGGAACTAGATGATCTTTGAGGTCCCTTCCAACCTTACCATTCTATTCTAGGTTACACATTGTGCCAACTGAAGTCCTTTGCCAGCTATACTGAAGGTTGGAATGATGATGTCTGAGATATGAAGGACAAGGTGTGGGGGGGTTCAGGGAGAGGTTTTGATACCATCCAACAAGAGGAAGCTTTGAGTCTGCCAGTCTATGGGCAAGCATTTCACCTGCATTTCCCTGTCAGGGTGCCTGGGTGCTGTCTGGTGTCCACATCATGCATGTCTTAACAGGTTGGTTTTGGCAGTTGCCTTGTGGGCTGTGAGTGCTCTGCTGGGTTCAGTGTCAGCCTGAGAAGCCTGCTGCAGGGCTGGGACTTTCCAGTGGCAGCATAGGTTAGACTCTGTGAGGTATTTAAGCATGCCATTTCCTGTGCCACTGTGCCAAGACTCTTAGGCAGGTTTGTCTGTGATAGATGTCAGATACTGTTCACAGTCCAGGCTACATTACTCCTGGGAGGCTGTTTTCAAATTGAGGCATTGGTGCTGCACAGCTACTGCTCTAAAAGGGTTTGTAAGTCTTAAAGCAGCTGTTAGGAGAGACAATGGTGCAAGAAATGACTCATCTGAAACTAATGACTTGAACTCAGCTCACCAGTGAAAGGTCTATGATGGGTTTGAACAAGTTCAGGAATGTCTTAAAATCACCAAGATGCCAGGATGTGGTGTGGCACATCCAGAGGATACAGGCAGCCTATGTCAACTGAGCTAGAGCACATCCAGAGGATACAGGCAGCCTATGTCAACTGAGCTAGAGCACATCCAGAGGATACAGGCAGCCTATGTCAACTGAGCTAGAGCACATCCAGAGGATACAGGCAGCCTATGTCAACTGAGCTAGAGCACATCCAGAGGATACAGGCAGCCTATGTCAACTGAGCTAGAGCACATCCAGAGGATACAGGCAGCCTATGTCAACTGAGCTAGAGCTCAGGCTGCCTGCAAGTCTTACCTGTCTTCAGACAAACAGCAACCAGAAAAGACTTCTGTGCAGACAAGGCTTGTTCCTTGGTTCTTCTGTTACCACTTTTTTACCTCCCACTGATCTAAACTGGATGTTTTGTGTCTAGACTGTGGAAGGAGTAGTCACAGGATCACACAGGATGACAGGATCTCAAAGGTTGGAGGGGACCTCTGGAGAGCTTCCAGAGGACCAGAGAATCCAGCACAGGTCACACAGGAACACATCCAGACAGGGCTGGGAAGGCTCCAGAGAAGGAGACTCCACAACCTCTCTGGGCAGCCTGTGCCAGGGCTCTGGGACCCTCACAGCCAAGAAGTTGTTGCTCATGTTGAGGTGAAACTTGCTGTGCTGCAGTTTCCATCCCTTGCCCCTTGTCCTATGCCAGGGCACAAGTGAGCAGAGGCTGTCCCTGTCCCTTCCTTCCTTCCCGCAGCCCTCAGCTATTGATAGACATTGCTCAGATCCCCTCTTAGCCTTCTCCACTGCAGACTGACCAGCCCCAGGGCTCTCAGTCTCTCCTCATCAGGCAGTGCTGCAGTCCCTTCAGCATCCTGGTAGCCCTCCCTTGGACTCTCTGCAGTAGATCCCTGTCCCTCTTGAACTGGGAAGCCCAGAACTGGATGCAATATTCCAGGTGGGTCATCAGTAGCTGGAGCAGTTTAGGAAATGCAGTATGGTGCTTGCATTCTTTGCTTGCATACTCGTGCCTCAAGGTTCAAGCTACAATGTGTACAGGCATTCTGAGAAGGAGTAATGATGGGAGAGGGACTGGGACTTGATCATCTCCTGCAAAGATCCATCGATCCCTCCTGGAGCTTTATGGCTCTCACACTAAGGGCTCTGTAAGTTGCTACACAGCTGCTGCCAAGCACCTCTGTGTTTTATTCCTGTTCTCTTCTGTCGTTATTGACTAGCAAGGTCCCCTTGCCTCTCACTGGCAAAATCTATGTCCTGGCTGGCTACATTAACTCAGGTGTGCCACACTGCTGTTTTTTTGTCTGCAGTAGGAGATGTGTTCAGCTCTGGACCCCTCACTGCAGGAAGGACATTGAGGGGCTGCAGCCTGTCCAGAGCAGGGCAGAGAGGATGGAGAAGGGCCTGGAGCAGCTGGGGATGAGGAGGGACTGAGGGAGCTGGGGGCGTGCAGGCTGCAGAAGAGGAGGCTGAGGGCAGAGCTCATTGCTCTCTGCAGCTGCCTGCAGGGAGGTTGGACTGAGGAGGGGGCAGCCTCTGCTCCTTGGTGGCAAGGGACAGGAGCAGAGGCAATGGTTCCAAGCTGCCCCAGGGGAGGTTCAGGCTGGATGCTAGGAAATATTTCTTGCCAGAGAGGGTTCTCAGCCGTGGAATGATCTGCCCAGGGCAGTGCTGCAGTCCCCATCCCTGGAGGTGTTTGAGCAGCCTGTGGAGCTGTGCTTAGGGACATGGTTTGGTGTTGCCCCTGCAGTGCTGTGTGGAAGGTTGGACTGGGTGAGCTTGGAGATCTCTTCCAACCAGAAGGAACTTAACCAGGGTCAGGAGCCCAGACTGGACAGGAGAGAGACTATGAGGAGTATCAGACTAGTGCTGCTGTGAGCTGTAGGGACAGTTAGGGTTTAACTATAACAGCCATGGGGGCAGGGGGCATCTAATCCTTTCTTTTTATATATGGTCCTGCTCTGAGCAAGGACTGGGACCAGAAATCTCCAGAGGTCTGCAAAGCCTTCTGGCTGTTACTATACAAACAGCATTTAATTTCTATTTAACATTACACAGTGATCTCCTGGTACACTTTCTGCCTTCCCTTTGATTTTCATCTCAGACCTGTTTGCTGTGAGCTGTCTGGAGCAGGGCAGAGTAAGCTGTTAGCATTATGGTCAGAGGGAAGCAAGACTGTTCCTGATCAGAGGTGGCTGCTCTCCTCTTATGGTCTCTCCTATTTGAATTTCAGTTCAAATTCTGTTGCAAATACCAAGCTGCTCCCCTGAAAGGCAGCTGCAGTTTGCTTAGGGGTGGTAGGACAGGGTTGTGTTGTGTGCTCTGCCTGCAGCCCCAGCAGAGCATCCCAAATGGATTATTCAGATCCACACACACAAATCAGCTGTCCTGCTCCCTGGGTAGCTGCTGCAATATTGCTGCTTGCAGCAAGCTCTGCTCACTCTGCTATGTTAGGAGCCTGTGGTTTGGTGACTCAAGCCTAGGTATTGATGTGGTTTAAAATCAGGTAAACAGTGTCTAGGTGAAGGAGCAGAGTGAGTTATTTCTGGGAGCACACAGCTCAGGACTGAGCTGGTACAAGCCACTGTTGCAGAGCTTGATCAAAACAGGTTAGCACTGAGCTGCCTGAAGTGTGGACCATGAGATGCCCCTGAAAGTGACACGTGAGGAGCATCCCAGTGAGGGGGTGGGAGTGGTTCACTCCTGCTTGCTGGTTTGGTGCTATTGGTTTGGGTTTGGTTTGGGGGCAGGACAGTGAAAGAGAATTGGCTTTTTGTGTGGATAGGAGCAGGATCAGAGCAGGCTACAATGTCTGTGTTGGCTGAGCCTTGCCTTTAGTAAAGAAACATCTTTCAGTCCTGTGAGCTTAGCAGGCTGCTTGAGAACAAAAAGCAGTAATAATGATGCAGCCCTAGCAAATGTGTGTGCACAGCTCTGTGGGGCCAAGCAGGACCAGTTCTGTAGCAGGCAGGGTGCTGCTGGGAGGCTGTGCTAGCAAGGAAGCCAGGGGCATGCTGCAAAACAAAGCTTGCTTTATTTTCCATATGGTGATAGTGCTGTACCACTCAGAGACCCCTGCAGCACAGAAGGCCAAGGGCAGCCTGGGCTGCATCCAAAGCAGCGTGGCCAGAGATGGAATCCTGCCCATCTGCTCTGCTCTGCAGAGACCTCACCTGCAGTGCTGCATCCAGCTCTGGAACCCTCAGCACAGGAAGGACATGAACCTGATGGAGCAGGTCCAAGGGAGGCCACAAAAATGCTCAGGGGGTTGGAGCAGCTCTGCTACAAGGACAGGCTGAGGGAGCTGGGGGTATGCAGCCTGGAGAAGAGAAGGCTCCGGGGACACCTATCAGCAACCTGCCAGTACCTGAAGGGGCTACAAGAAGGCTGCAGAGAGACTGTTTGCAAAGACCTGCAGGGACAGGACAAGGGCAATGGCTTCAGACTAGAGCAGAGCAGATTGAGATTGGATGTGAGGAACAAGTTTTGCACCATGGGGGTACTGGAACACTGCAACAGGTTGCCCAGGGAGGTGGTTGTGGCCCTATCCCTGGAGATCTTCAAGGTGAGGCTGGAGAGGGCTGTGGGCAACCTGCTGTAGCTGAAGATGTCCCTGATTAGTGCAGAAAGGCTTGGACTGGATGAGCTTTGGAGGTCCCTTCCAACCCCGAGCATTCTGTGACTCTGTGATTCTATGAAAGCAGCATCTCATCACTGAGTACCTGCAGCATTCCCTTCCCCTGAAATCTGTGCAAGCATCATCTGTAGCCACCATAAGGCTGGTATGGGATGAGCAGGCAGGAGAGGAACAGAGCTGTGGGCGCCACACTCCAGGCACCACACTAGACTCAAAGGGAAAGAGACCAGGCAGAGACACATCCACAAAGCTATACAAATAGGAGTGGCAGGACCCAGCAAAGTTCTGACTTCATTGTAGTTTATTGTGCAGCCAGAAAATACCATGTCTGTGCCATAAAGGAGGAGATACCTACCTTTGGGAGATCTTAGAGTCAAGGAGATGGAAAATTAAATTAATGACTAGAAAGCAGTAACAGAAGGCAGTTGTCACAGAAGTGTTATTTACTTCTCTTTCAGCAAGGCTCATTTTACACAGACCTTAGGGGTTACAGCAGCTGATCTGTCTGTGGTGGTCAGCACTGAAGGGCCTCTAAGAAGGCTTCAGGGAACCTTTGCTTGTTCTTCACCTGTTCTCCCTGATGTCTCAGGAGGGACCTGGCAGACAACTGAACATGAGGCAGAAGTGCACAGATGGCCAGGAAAGCCAATGGCATCCTGGCTTGGATCAGAAGCAGGGTGGGCAGCAGGGACAGGAGGGGATCATTCCCCTGTGCTCAGCACTGCTGAGGCCACACCTCCAGGGCTTTGTTCAGCTCTGGGCCCCTCACTCCAGGAAGGACATTGAAGGGCTGCAGCCTGTCCAGAGCAGGGCAGAGAGGCTGGAGAAGGGCCTGGAGCAGCTGGGGGGGAGGAGGGGCTGAGGGTGCTGGGGGTGTCCAGGCTTCAGAAGAGGAGGCTGAGGGCAGAGCTCATTGCTCTCTGCAGCTGCCTGCAGGGAGGTTGGAGCGAGGAGGGGGCAGCCTCTGCTCCTTGGTGGCAAGGGACAGGAGCAGAGGCAATGGTTCCAAGCTGCCCCCGGGGAGGTTCAGGCTGGATGCTAGGAAATATTTCTTGCCAGAGAGGGTTCTCAGCCATGGAATGGTCTGCCCAGGGCAGTGCTGCAGTCCGCATCCCTGGAGGGGTTTGAGCAGCCTGTGGAGCTGTGCTTAGGGACATGGTTTGGTGTTGCCCCTGCAGTGCTGGGTGGAAGGTTGGACTGGAGGAGCAACTGGACGCTTTCTGTGATTCTGTGCCATGCTTGTGCCTAAAATCCAGCCATGTGGTGTAAACATTTCAATGCCAGGTGCCAGGCTTTTCTGGTCAGGGCTGCTCATGGGCAGCTAAACAGGCCTGGCTCCTGGAGGATGCTTGGAGTTTGAATCTCTGTGGGTGTGTGTGCACTCCAGAACTGATGGATAGAATGGATGTTACAGTATCAAATAAGGCTCAATACTGATCTTTGTTGTTTTTCTTTCAAATTATCAAGTTGAGACTTTTTAACTTGGCTTGTGTAGGTCAAGTCTCTATCCATCTCAACAAGCTACAGCTCTTGAGCCTTCAGGTCAGAGTTTCAGGACCAGTAATCCAAACCCCTAGATCTCAGAAAAGGAAAATCAGCTCTTTCTTCTCAGGTAGTATTTAAGATGCTCAAACAATAACCAGTACAAAAATCCACAAAGGAATTATTTAGATTGCACATCCTTATCAAGTTTTGCTTGGGAAGGTCCAAATGGATTTTCCTCTCTCACTGTGATTCACATGCTGACCAATAAGAGTTGGCAAGGAGTTGGCAGGAGTCTTGGAAGCCTCTAAAATGATGATCCAAGGGCTGGAGGACCTCTACTGTGAGGACAGGCTGAGGGAGCTGGGGGTGTGCAGCCTAGCAAGCGAAGGCTCTCAGGGCACCTTAGAGCTGACCTCCAATACCTGAAGGGATCCTACAGGTAGGCTGCAGAGAGATTTTTCATCAGGGTGTTTAGAGACAGGACAAGAAGGAATGGTTTTGAGCTGAGGGAGAGCAGGGTTAGACTGGATTTGAGAAAGAAGTTCTTCACCCTGAGGATAGTGAGGCACTGCAACAGGTTGCCCAGAGAGGCTATGGATGCCTTCTCCCCATGAGTGTTGAAGCCCAGGTTAGATGAGGTCTTGGGCAGCTGAGTCTGGTTAAGAGGTATCCCTGCCCAGGGTGGAGAGGTTGAAGTAGATGAGCTCTGAGGTCCCTTCCAACCTGAGCCCTTCTGTGGTTCTCTATTACAGTTAGCAGTCAATTTAAAGATACTTAAAACAATGATTTCACATTTTCAGCCCCAACAACTGGCACCACAGCTGTTTTCTTTGCCTTTCTTGTTCTTTTTTTAATTGGAAACAGTAACCACAGGATACCAACTCATGGGGGAAAACAGCAAAGAAGTTTAGAAGTCTGCAGGCAGCAGTGGTTTGGAGAAGAGCCAAGCTGCAGGGCTCTGTGTTAAGAGTGTTGCAAGACAGCTATGCTTAGTAGAAACTTAAAGGGAAGGCATGAAGAAAATACCATTACTGTGATCTTAGCAGGCAGGTCCCTGACTGGGAAGGACTTTGTCAGCAAAAATAGCAATAAATGCATTTATTTATGCATGGAGGATGCTGGTCCATCCTCACCTGACATCTTGGGACAAGGCTGCTCTAGGAGGGTTATCATCTTGTTATTATGTCCTTACATGTGGGAGACCTAAAGATAGGATGGTGAGTTTAGTCTTTTGTGGTGAGGCTGGAGCACAGCATGCCCATGGGCAGAGAGTGTGACTATCTTAGACCTGTAGGGTTTTAAGTTGCTCANGCTCCCTCTCTGGAGGTGTTCAAAGCCAGGTCGGATGAGGCCTTGAGTGATCTGTAGTAGTGGGAGGTGTCCCTGCCTATGGCAGGGGGTTGGAACTGCATGATCTTTGAGGTCCCTTCCAGCATTACCATTCTATGATTCTATGATAATCAGCTGAACACTTAGTGGAAGAGGAGTGCAGCCCTGCCTACTGAAGCCAAGCCTGCGAGCAGAAGATGCTCTTCTTTAAGTTACCTCTAAGAGATCATTGTGGGCTGTAAACTAAAAGTAGTACAAGATAACCCTCCCCTTATTCATCCAGAATCGATGAAACACAAGTTGAAATTCATGTGAGTGCCTCTGTGAAAAGAAAAAAGAACTGCAAGGAGTGCTGTAGCATGCATTTCCTCAGTGAAAAACAGGCTGGGTTTGAGTAGCAGTAATAGGTACAAATACAGCTGCTGTTCTGGTGATCTTAGAGCAGTTCAGGGTCCATGGTGTACTGTAAGAGGTTTCCAGAAACCTGGATCAAAATGAAGATCTGTGCAGGGATACTCCAGACTTCTTGGTGAAGCTCCTTAGCCTGGCATGCAGAGTTAACATCAGAGAGTTTAGCCAACTGAATGAGTGTTCAGTACCATGCTGGCATCACAGCATGCTCTGGGTTGGAAGGGACCTCCAAAGCTCATCCAGTCCAACCCCTCCCTGAACTCAGCAGGGACATCCTTGGCTAGATCAGGTTGCCCACAGCCCTCTCCAACCTCACCTTGAAGATCTCCAGGGATGGGGCCACAAACACCTCCCTGGGCAACCTGTTGCAGTGTTCCAGTACCCCCATGGTGCAGAACTTGTTCCTCACATCCAATCTCAATCTGCTCTGCTCTAGTTTGAAACCATTGCCCTCATCCTGTCACTGCAGCCCTCTGCCAACAGTCTCTCTGCAGCCTTCTTGTAGCCCCTTCGGGTACTGGCAGGTCGCGATTTGGTCTCCCTGGAGCCTTCTCCAGGCTGCACACCCCCAGCTCCCTCAGTGACCATGCCAGTTTTAAGTGCTGGATGGAGCAAAGTATCCTGGGGCTTGTAGTTCTGATTGTAACATGAAAGCCTTCCTGTTGCAGTTGCTGCTTCCAGTTTCCAGTTTGGGCTGTTGGTCTTTTCCACCAGGCTAGCTGCAGGCCTGGGTGTTGGGATGGTTTTAGGGCTGGCTTCTGCTTTGGCTGTGCTTGTCTGTCAAATAGCTCAGGAAAGTATCCTTTGTGGTATTTCCAGCAATTTCCTTATCCTAACTCAGGGGTTTTTGTGATGCTATCCCTCCCTGTCTTTGTGTGGGGGGCTTGCTTGTGAGAGCAGACTGTGTTACATGGGCACAGTCATTGAAGTGCCCAATGTGAGGCATGAAAAGGGTTGAGATAATGAGAAGTGAGCTAAACAAGGGGATTCAAGTAAGGCTTGTTAAAAGGATTTTGTATATTTTTTTTTTCTGTTGTGTCTTTGCTGTGATGCTGGCAGGGCTGGGGCCCAGCCTCAGTTACACTACCTAAACCCTTGTGCACTTTGTGTCACTTTCCTCCCAAGCTCTGGGGGGGCTGCCTGTGGGTGTGGGCTGCCTTAAACCAGGACAGCTTCTAGATGTTAAAAGCAGGACAGGAGTTTTGAAATCCAAGAGCTGCTGTGCTGCTTGGGTTTACAAAAGCTTGGAGGCACTTTTCCCCATGATACTTCTGCTGGCTGTGACAGCCTAGTGACTGCCTGCACCTTCTGCCCTCCCAGCTATTCCTGTCCTGCTTTGGCCCTGGGAAAGCAAGCATTGGCTCAGAGCTAGATGTTTTCTGTATGTCTCCTGCCTTGTATTTCCTTTTGAAGTTGAGTGGACCATCTGCCATTCTTTCTCTACCATGCTCCTTTCCAAACATGAGCCACGAGACTTTTGCAGCATATGCAGCAGTGAGCAGGTCAAACATGGCCCAACAGTGGTGAGGACAAAGCTTGTTGATAGTGGTGAGCACTTGCAATGACTTCACTCTTTCAGCTTTGGATTCAAGTAGGGAGCCTGAGTGAGGTTCCTGTTTCTCCCCATTAGCTCCTAGAGCTCGTGTGACTTGTTTCATTCATGTGACCTCTTATTGCATATCCATCATTCCATTTTTCTTTCCTATTAGAGTGAAATTGGACACAGCCCTCCTCCTGCCTACACCCCTATGTCAGGAGTAAGTATTTCACCTTCAAGCTTCATCCTTCAGGTTTCTCTCCTTCCTTCACTGTGTGTTTTCTGTTTCAATCCCCTTTTGCCTACATAAATGCCCCTTCCCCAAAAGCAAACAATGAACAAAGTGTGTATGTAAGCAACCAAACAATCAAGATCTCTCCACTCAGCCTGGATTCACATTCAAGCTCCGTGGGCCCACACCCAAAATTCTTCCAGCTGCCAACTTTCCATCAAAAAGTATTTCAGTTACAGGCACGGATGACTCCATGCAATTTTCCTTCCTATTTGTAGGTGGAAATTCCCTCTCACAATGTCCTTTCTGACAAGCAAAATGGTAGGTTGCCAAGCCATTGAGCTGAGGCACCAATGTGAACACAGTTCAGCAGCCTGAAATGCACTACGTGGTGGAGCTGTGGAGCATTTGGGTCACTGTGCGATTGTCACTGCGGGACAGCCTAAAGGCAGACCTCTGCAGGAATAAAGAGTTCAGAGGTGATAATGGCCTCTGTCCCCAGGCCCCTTTGCAGAGGGAGGTTCCTCTAATGTGAGGTTTAAGGGGTTTGCTCAGAAATCAGGGGAGGTCAACAAAGTATAAGGGAGACACTGGCACAGGTTGCCCAGGGAGGTGTTCAAGGCCAGGTTGGACGAGGCCTTGAGTGACCTGTACTAGTGGGAGGTGTCCCTGCCTATGGCAAGGGGTTGGAACTGGATGATCTTTGAGGTCCCTTCCAACCTTACCATTCTATGATTCTATGATTCTGTGTTTGCTTTCTACAGCTGTGTATATCCAACCTCCACAAGTCTAGGCAGGATGTTCCTGCTTCTTCACTTGCCTNATTCTATGAAACACAGCAGTGCAGGAAAGGCACAGGAGTCTCAGCACAGAGGTGTCCTGCTGGTGAATCTTCTCTCCCTCTGGGGCCTCCTCCTCACACTGCCTTTTCTTTCCCAACAGAACCAGTTTGTGTACAGAGATGGTGGCTACGCTGCGGAAGTGCCGATGCCATACCGAGCTCCTGGCTGCATCCCAGAAGCGCCAGCGGCTCAAGGGGCAGCGGCAGAGGTCTTTGAAGATGCCTGCTGTAACGGCACCCTGCGGAAGCAAGCGGCAACCTTGACAAAAGAGGACAGCAGCACCCAGAGGTACAGCGCCGATCCCACCGTCTTCATACCCGAGCGGGTGGCCCGGGGAGAGCTGGATGAGGATGGGTACATGACGCCTATGCGGGACAAGCCTAAAACAGGTACAAAATTGTCTTTCTGGGAAGTTCTTGCTCTGGTCTGACTCCATTGCCTTTTGTTCCATCAGCAGTTTTTCACTTAGAAATGTCTTTACAGAATAATCCAGCAAGGCTGGACCACTCTGACTAGGTTTGTATTTCTCTGTGTGGGGACTTGTTCTTCTTTGCTTAACTTGTCACTTAGAAAAGTACCTATATGCCATCTTAAAAGTTTGGTAATTCTCCCTGTTTACTTTCTGGGAAATTGTAAGAGAAATAAATAAATAAATAAATAAATAAATAAATAAATAAATAAATAAATAAGACTAATAATAATAATAGTAATAATAATAATAGTAATAATAATAATAATAATAATAAGTAGTAGTAGTAGTAATAGTATCACAGTATCANATTACCTTATTCTATTTCTTCTTATTATTTAGTATTAATTTATTACACTATTATTATTTCATCTTGTTAGTTTATTGTTTTTATTATTATTAATATAGTTTTATTTTATTTGTTTAGTTTAGTTTTGTTTTATTATTATTATCATTATTATTACTTTATAATTTTATTAGCTCATTAGTTTATTATTTTTCTTATTAATTTATTATTATTTTATTTTGTATTCTATTCTTTTTTTATTATTATTGTTATTGTTATTATTAGAATTTCACAGAATCACAGGATCGCAGCAACGTTCAGGCTGGCAAAGCCCCTCAGGATCACCAAGTCCGACCCAGAACTCTGCTCTACAATGTTCACCCTAAACCATAGCCCCAAGCACCACAGCCAAACTTTTAAACAGGCCAGGCTTGGGGACTCCACCACTTCTCTGGGCAGCACATCCCAGTGCCTGACCACTCTTGCTGGCAAAAAATCCTTCCTCATGTCCAGTCTAAACCTGCCCTGCTGCAGCTTGAGGCCATTTCCTCTTGTTCTCTGGCTAATGCCCTGTGAGAGACCAGCACCAACCTCTCCACAAGGTCCTTTCAGGGAGCTGTACAGAGCCAGGAGGTCTCCCCTCCTCTTCTTCATCCTAACCATCCCCAGCTCCCCTTCAGTCTCTCCTCATCATATTAATTCTGCAGGCCCTTCCCAGCTTCCTTGCCCTCCTCTGCACTGGCTCCAGCACCTCCATGTCTCTCTTGTATGGAGATGCCTAAAACTGGACACAGCACTCCAGGTGTGACCTCCCCAGGGCTGAGTACAACTTGACTTGGCCCATGACAGTGGCAAATGTGGGAGCCCACTCATGGCCTTACACTTCCACAACAGCCCTTGCAGTATGAGATTTGAGGCAGTGAGCTTGTTACGCTGTGAGCCCATGTACAGCTTCACCCTGGGAGTCCTTAGAGTGCTGCAGGTGCTGAACACTATATGGGTGTTTCCCGAGCCCTGGGCATGTGGTAGGAGCAGCTCAGCAGAAACACCTCCTTCCTGTCTCACTGGGCACGGGCACAGGGGTGTCCCTGTGACCACAGTGCTGCCTACTCTCTGCCAACTGGGGGACTCAACTCGAAGCACTGCTTGGCTCTCATAACTCAAAGAGAACAGGTTCCCAGCATGCCCATGGCAGGGGCAGATGTGCCTGCTCAGCTCACATGCATCAGAGTTCTAGCTGTGTGTTCAAAGGTCCTTGCTAAGTGTCTGACTTCGGCATTTAATAGTGTTGGCCCTGCCCTGGATAAAATCAAAGCTGAAGTCAAGACTGGAGCCAACTTTTTATAAAAGCCAGAGGCTTATTTTCTCGCAGGCAAGACTCTGTGCAGGAACCTCCAGAGCCCATGACCAGAGCTTTGCATCTCCTGTGCAGCACAGGTAGGCTGAGAGACCATCCTTTGCTGATGGTGGTGGCTTGGAGCCTCTGCTTTGTAAGGAACCTCCAGGCTGTGAGCCAAAAGGCAGAATTAGTCTAGTCTCGAGGTCTGTGGTAATGGGTTGGACTTGATGATCTTTGAGGTCTCTTCCAACCTTGCTTATACTGTGATACTGTAATACCATGATTAATACTGGAAGTAGGTTTGATCTGATGATTCCCAGCATTGCATGAACTGGATGCTTTTGATACACCTTGCTGCAGGGGTCCCACCCCCAGCCATTCTTGCCCCCAGCCATCCCTTTTGCAGCCCAGTTGCAAGTGTCAGGGCCTGCCCTCCTGCCCAGACTGACTGGCTCCTGGTTTGCAGTGATGCCTTATTATACATGGAGCGAGGCAGGACATGGCACTCAACAAGTCAGTTACCCATGTGTCACTGTGGGAGAGCCCTTAGCAAGCCTGTGTTTTTAACCCAGGACAGCCAATCTCTTTCTGGTTCTCTTCCTTCCCCATGCTGACTCCATATGTCTTAAAATCTTTTTGCAGTTCAGTTACATTTTTTTGTGATGTTAATCCACAGAAAGTGATTTGAAGCAGTTCTAAACTGCTCCAAGTTCTGTTTTGAAGCTGATATAAAGCTCTCTTGTACCCTTTTCCAGGGCTCATTTGAATAATTTTTTTTCCATAATGCTTCAAGACCCTTTGTCCTTCAAGGATGGAAGGGTTTTAATCAGGCAAATTGTTCTGTTAGACATGAAGCTCTCTTAGAAGTTAGACCTTGGGGATGGTTCTTGTGCATAGAAGCTTAAAAAAGATTTCTATACAGCCTTCTGAGCTATAAGACTGCAGAGCAGAGCATTTGGCTTATATGTCCAGGTCTGCACAAAGAGTGAGCAGCAGAGGCAGAAGTCACTCTGTATGTTTGGCTCTGTAGATCATAACTGAGAAGACATCCAGAATCAAGCAGGCTATGGCTCAGCAGGAGCCTTAGTTTCACTTTACCAGTTTGTTGGATGAGTCACTTCACCTTCCCCAGTCTTCATTTCAACAGTATTTTTAGGTTGTAAATTCTTTGCTTTTAGCAAATGTGTGTTCAACAGAGTCAGCAACTGATCTGATCAGCTTTGTGCCAAGGTGGGCAAGAAAGCCAATGGCATCCTGGCTTGGATCAGAAGCAGGGTGGGCAGCAGGGACAGGAGGGGATCATCCCCCTCTGCTCAGCACTGCTGAGGCCACACCTCCAGTGCTGTGTTCAGCTCTGGGCCCCTCACTGCAGGAAGGACATTGAGGGGCTGCAGCCTGTCCAGAGCAGGGCAGAGAGGCTGGAGAAGGGCCTGGAACAGCTGGGGGTGAGGAGGGGCTGAGGGAGCTGGGGGTGTGCAGGCTGCAGAAGAGGAGGTTGAGGGCAGAGCTCATTGCTCTCTGCAGCTGCCTGCAGGGAGGTTGGAGTGAGGAGAGGGCAGCCTCTGCTGCTTGGTGGCAAGGGACAGGAGCAGAGGCAATGGTTCCAAGCTGCCCCAGGGGAGGTTCAGGCTGGATGCTAGGAAATATTTCTTGCCAGAGAGGGTTCTCAGCCATGGAATGGTCTGCCCAGGGCAGTGCTGCAGTCCCCATCCCTGGAGGCATTTGATCAGCCTGTGGAGCTGGTGCTTAGGGGCATGATTTGGTGTTGCCCCTGCAGTGCTGGGTGGAAGGTTGGACTGGGTGAGCTTGGAGGTCTCTTCCAACTGGATGCTTTCTGTGATTCTGTGATCCGGAGTTCTGAGAATGGCTGGAGCGGACACACAGCATTGTAACCACGCGGCCGCGAAGCTTGCTGCAAGGATGGATCTCTCTCTGTCTTTGCTGATTTGTTGTTCACCTTTCTCACAGATTACCTGAACCCAGTGGAAGAGAACCCCTTTGTTTCCCGACGAAAGAACGGAGACCTGCAAGCTGTGGACAACCCTGAGTACCACAAGGCTGCGAACGGGCAGCCCAAGGCAGAGGATGAGTACATCAACGAGCCCCTGTACCTCAACACCTTCGCAAACACTCTGGAGAACGCCGAGTACCTGAAGAGCAATCTGCCCGAGAAGGCCAAAAAGGCCTTTGACAACCCAGACTACTGGAACCACAGCCTGCCCCCGCGCAGCAGCCTCCACCACCCGGACTACCTGCAGGAGTACAGCACAAAATACTTTTACAAACAGAACGGGCGGATCCGGCCCATCGTGGCAGAGAATCCTGAATACCTCTCTGAGTTCTCCCTGAAGCCTGGCACTGTGCTGCCCCCCCCACCCTACAGACACCGAAATACCGTGGTGTAGTGCCGGCAGGCTCGTGGAAGTGGAAAGGCAACCCCTTCTAACTGCCTCACTCTTTCACTCTTGCTCTCCTTTCCTCTCTCCTCTCCCTCCTTCCCTTCTCCCGTGAGCTTCCTCTTCTTGCCAGTTCACTCATTTTTGATATTTCCAAGTGAAAGGATCTCTTGGAGCTGTTTGCAGATTGGCTTGAGCACCTGGAAGGAAGGAAGGAAGGAGACTGAAAGAAGGCGTGCCCAGGCTGGTGTTTCTTCCTTTCCACAGACACAGAGGGTTGGACGGTCAGAGAAGCCAGATGGCACCAGCAAAGGCCAGTGGCAGTGTTGCCTGCTGTTAAGCTAGTTTTGTGATTCAGCCCAGACACTGTAGGCTGTTCCTTTCAGCAGGAACTGATCAGACTCTACAGCATTCCTGGAACTCTCCGTGCAGTTTCCACAAGGGGGGAATCCGGACAATTTTTATATGACGTGTGGTAGCATAGTAATGGAGATTGAGAATCCAATTGCTTTCTCTAACACTTTCTATCCCAGCAACTGAGAATGGCTAACCTGGCTTTTCATGATTGTTCAGATCCTCATCGTGGCTTCCCAAGAAATGATGATGTGACTTTAACACCGCCAAACCATTTCCCTGAGCCGCGCCACGATTGTGTGCCAAGTCCTAACCTCAGAGGTACCCACTTGCAACAGGTACATGACACAACCATTTTTGTACACGTGCCAACTTCACACCGTCAACACAAAAAACCCACTCAGAAGGCAGCCACGAAACCACGCCTCCAACCTGTTCTTTTTTGGAGCTAAAAGACATGCCAAGAAACCAAAATTTGTAAGCAGAAAGCCTCGTTTCCCTGTTTTATACCTGCTGACTATGAGTACATAAAAAGATCCAAATAAATTCTTCCCTCTTTTTCTTCTTCATGATCTTGAAGGGAGTTGGGGATGCTGTCAGGCAACACTGAGGACGAGATGGAGAACCAGAGGCTTTGATGTGGGTCACGAAGTCTGCTGGTGTTCTGTGGGGTGGTTGTGGGAAGGGTCCTGGAAAACTGGAAGACAGACACTGGACTGGAGAAAACGCACGTAGAGTTCCACTGGAAAGTTAGTTTGCACTTAAGCTCTGATTTTATTTGAACTGTTTTCTGGATTTTGAATGAAGCAATATGGAAGCGACCAGCAAAATACAAAACAATAATTTTAAATTAAAAGTAATGAATTATATGTAAAGGATGACTGTGGAAATGCCAAAATGAAGAGATCAAGTCTTTGGAACGTCTGCCAGTCCGGAGAGGCCATTGCATTGACTGCTTCATAAAATGGTTAACAGAGCAGCCAGCTTTTCCTGCTGCCACCTGAAGGATGGCAGAGCAAGCTCTGAGAGGGATCAGAGAAGAAACGAGTCTTGCCCTGCCTTGCAGCACGGAACAGAATCCTTTTTTCTAAGAGGTACAGAAGATGGTGCATATGAGGCTTGAGCAGTCAAGATGTACATGACTGGCAGAGCTTTCTGTCAAAAATGTAAATAAGTATGAGTCAGTCTCCCTGCACTTAGTTATGCTTTCATCAACCTCAGTTTTTAGGTAGACACCCCCACCCCACCCCCTCTTTTGAAATACCTTTCAGCCAGAGTTCTGGACGTTTTTAGCAACCTGTGGCAGATGGAGCTGGGAAGGGAGATGTAAGGGTCAGAGACACTGATGGTTTGCTCTAGACATGCCAAGAGCCACGTGCATAAGAGCAAATGCGTACCTAGTTCCCACCACAATTCTTAAGGAACTATGAAGTACCCCTGAAGATCAGCCAATGTCTCTATCCATCACGTCTTTTAAAGGGGAAGAAACAACACCGGTGGATGGCAATCTTGGGTGACACAACAGTATTTCAGTTTATGCCCTTCAATACTGTTAAAGTTGAGATCTTTGGGATGACCTAACCTGGCAACGAAACCAGCAGGAACCAGTGGGCTGGCAATGGCATCTAGCTCCTCCAAATTCCTACCATCTCAACAGCTTGCCACCTTTAATCATAGGGAAGCAGGTGGAGGAGTGAAAAACAGGCGATAGTTACCTAAATCTTGCTGGCTGAGGGTCAGCTTGGCACAGGTATGAAGGGATTTCAAACCTGGTTTGGTTGTTGTGCATGTAAATGGGAAACGAATTGTGTACAATCGCTAGGTCAAGGTCAGTTCAGCCAACAGCCTGTTTCTGCCTCAAGTATGTTCAGGCCAGCTCAAACAAGCTGCAGGGTGGAGATGAAACCTGTAAACCGAGTATGTAGCTGAAGAGTCTGAAAAAGCAAGAACAAGCACAGCTCTTCAGTGCTTCTGAAAGGAGATGTTGAGTCAAGTGGTACCAAGGTAGTTGGTGATGGCAGAACAAAAAGAGCAGTGTGCCACTCAAGTAGGATAGATGGTTCCAAGCACATCGTGCATCTGAAAGGCCTTGCCTCTTCCTGTTGCCCTTATGAGCTTGGCAGTAGGCAAAACCAGGCACTGTGCAGGGGCTGGGATTGAGAGGGATGGCATGAGGGCCTGGAGATGCTACTCCAGGGCAAGTTTGCCAGTAGCAGCGTGCACAGGGTGTTGTCTGAAGCACAGGCAAAGGTCTCACAGGTTGGCATGCGGTTGCCAAGCTGCAAAGAGCAGCTTTGGAGATAAACTAGCACGGAAGTGTGAGTGTCCTGTTTCAGCACAGGAACAGGTGAGGTTACAGGGGTAGGTGGAGAAAGGGCTTGATTTGTCCCGGAACAGGTTTTGTGACGAAGTGACTCCTAATGGAGAAAAATCAAAATCCTGGTACAGCTGAGGTGTTTTGGGTTCAGACAGGTGCTCTCAGAGGCTGCTAGGGAAGAAGAATGCACATTGCCAAACTCTGGTGGGGTGGTGGTTCTGGGATAGAGCTGCTAATGGAAGGTGAGGCCTGATGGTTTCTCTGGTGATTAAGCACTGCTGGTGTTGGAAACAAGTCTGTGGAATCATCACATGTAAATAATTGTAGGGTTTAACAATCTTAACCTTTGATTTCTTACAAGTCATGAATTATTTATTCATTTTACTTGTTGACTGTGGGTGTGATATTATATATTAAGTAGCATGGAAATGCAGAGGTTCCTTAAGTGAGGCAGGGTGAAGAAGCAGGATGAAGGAGCAGGATGAAGAACAGAAGCTACCTTCTGCTGGGGCTCTGACAGGCAGCAGTGCTGAACTGTGCTAGCAGTGCCTTGAATAGCAGAGGGCAAACAAAGAGTTAATGAGCACAGAAATGGCTGATGGTGGAAAACTTGATAGGCTGCAGCTCCCCCAATGAGCACTTTTTTTTTTGTTTTTATGACCTTCTGGTTTGGGTTGCAGTTGCCAGAAAGAGCCCTTTTGTTGACCTTTATTGGCACATCTGTGCCTGCACGATGCTGAGCATCTGGTTAGGTGGTTCGGTTTCCCCAGTGAGGAAAGCAATGTTCTGGGCACAACCCGTTCAATGGGTTTATGCCCTCTGGCAGAGTGGTGCCTCCAGGCTGCTTTGGCAGGTTTCTGTCTTTGACAAAGGAAGCTTAACCATGGTTAGAAAAGCAAATCGGAGGGCAGAGCTGTTTGCCTGCTCTAACCTGACCAGCAGAAGTACCTGGCTGGTCTGACCTCGGTGTGGGTATAGTTGCAAGCTTGAGGAGAAGTTTGAGCAAACGCACATGGTAGAATCATGGCAAATACTCAAATTACTACATCGTGGAAGACGAGGGCCAGGGGGCTTAATGAGGAGTTGCTGGTTTGGGGGGAAGGAGGTGTTCCCACACAGATTACAGTTTGTTGGCGCAAGGCAGTGGGCGAGAGCATCAGCGCAAGCGTTTGGCCTGGCCGCGGTGGATTCTCCGCAGCGGCGGCTGTGTGCCGGCTGCCGGGCTGCATGGACGCGGCAGTGCAGGCTCTGACTGGCAAAGGCTGTCTGCCGTCTCGTGGCCTGTGCGGTGGGAGCACGGCGAACGACTTCTCAGGAGCGAGTATCGGCTACTGTCCAAGGTGCTAAGGAAGACGCTCGGTGAATGAGAACAGGATCTTGCTCTTCCCTAGTCTCTTTCAGTGTTACTTGGCTTGGATGTTACTATCTACCTGAAGGTTATTTCTAGCAGAGGCAGAGTCACATCTGATTGATTTGCTGTAACATGACTGGAGCCAACTACTTTTAAGTTTTCTTCTTCAGCCCTTTTCCATTTTTTTCTGCCAAGTAACCAGGAGGGATTCTTCTACGGCCATTTGCTCAAGTGTGGCAGAGTGTTTACTGCTTGCTCTTAGAGAGGTTGTCTGGCACAGGCAGTAAGCAGTGGAAATTAAGCCAGGTGAGTATCAGCAGTAGGAACCACGATGGAGGTCTGTTTCAGGTATCCTGATCTCAGCCCAGAAACCCTTGTGCAGAGAAAGGGAGGATTCACCCTGGTTCCACCTCTTATCTGGTGTAGAATGCGTTTCTTGGCTGCAGGAATTGCATGCAGTAACCTCATGCCAGTTATTTCCTGGATGAATGGAGAAATGATTTTCCTGTCTTGCCCCACAAGTGATGGGGAACCCATCCAGAGTCTGTGTGCAAAGGCCACCTGTGGCAACGTGGTGCTGGGCAGGGCAGCCTGTACACATACCACAGATCCCATACTGGTTTCCAGTAAAGAGAGGGAGGTACAGGCATTTCCCCCCACCCTCAGATACCACCAGTCCCAGCCTCGATGCATGGAAATTCAGAGAACAGCTTGGTCCCAGTTGTGTTCTAATGTGTTAAGTAGTGTGGCAGTGCAGAGCTTTCCTTGAAGTGAGGCAGCAAGACCGGAATGGCAGCTACCTTCTTCAGTTTGAGTCTTTCCTTAGCTATAGACAGAGCTGGGCAGTGTGGATCAAAGCTGTCAGCTGGATCAGCCTAGAAATGCATCTTCAGCTTCTGGGAAAGGTTGAGGGTGGGCTTATATGGGAAACTCAGATAGTAAGGCAGGTGTCCCTGCATGATGGCAGCTAAAGGAAGAGGTTACTTGGGCTCCTTTATACCACCCGGGAGATGATGAGGGTCTTGCAGAAGACAGGATTAGATGGCTAGTCACATAATGCCCCAGCACAGCTAAAGGTGTCCCAGTCAGCTGTGCTGCCCCCCAGGGAGCCCTCTGCACTCTGTGAAGGCATCTCATGAAGGAAGGCATAGCAGCCACTGCAGCACCCATGGACACTTGCACCCTCTGTCTGCAGACACTTTGAGGGGGAGAGGACAGGAGTAACATCAGTGCCCCAGGGACTGGCAGCTGGGGCATCACTGGCTGATGGGGATGGGTTTTTCCCTTATTTGGCAAAACTGGTGTATCAGGGCTTCCTTCTGGCTTTCCTCATCACTTCTTGGAGTTACTGAGCTTGGGAAAGCATTTACCTTTTTTGAAGGCTGCTTAGCTTGAGGGGGACAGGTGGAACACAGACTTCAGCATGAACCAGAGCTTATTCATGGCTCTTTAAGAGCACCTCAAAGTGGACAGCATCACCTCTCATTCCTGTCCACAGGTGGTGTTGCATACAGGCAGCAAACCCATTCATTTGTAGCTCTGTCACTTGCGATCTACTCCTGGTGGACCTTAGACCGCTGCTGCTGGCAAAACAGCTCAGCTGTTGTTACAGAAAATCTTGGCTTTGGGTCCAAATGCTGCTTCAGAAAGCCAAGGCACTGCAGAGAGGGGTGGGGTTGGTATTCACACTTCACCATGTGCCAAGGAGCTGCAGTCATCCCACAGGGCAGCTTCTGGGCAGCATCACTGCATTTTCAGGATCCCCTCTGGCTCTTGCTGAGCATTACACAGGTAGAAAAGGTCACTGCTGCAGGTGAGGCCTTCAAACTGGGAATAAGTAACAGGAATAAAGCTTAGTGCTTAGTGCACTCTGAAATGCACAGCAATCACTTGTCACCACCTTTGTTTTATTTTATCAGAAGGTCATATTCCCATACCTCTGTGTGGAGGGGTCCAGTGCTAGGCTGCTGAGTTCCTTGCTCCAGGGGAAACTGCTGGCTGCTGTCAGCAGGATATGACAGTGATGGCTGGGGGCTGCCTGTAGGCTTGAACCATGCAGAGCAGCCTTTGGGGGAAACTCATGGGTTCAGGTCTGGCTGATGGTGGTGGGACTGGCTTGAATTGCAACCAGGTGCACCTCCTGACCAGAGCCAGGCTGGGAGGTGCTTCCACCCAAGGCACTCTCCAGCTGGCATCTGTGCCCAAGGAGCCAGGAAAAGGTGTGAAGAGGAAACCTCAGGACACAGTCTCAGTTAGGAAACAAGGAGAGTCAGAACTTCTTTTCTTTCCTTTTTTATTGTTTTGTTTTGAGTCTGAGCTTTGTGGACCTTAGTAAAGAGAGGTTTTAAGGGGAGGTTTGTGAGGTGATGTGCAGTGTGAATAATTAAATCCCAGCTCTTCTCCCCTCCCCAGTTAAAAAAAAAAAAAAAAAAA